>JAEIFU010001907.1:0-55090 GCA_018904235.1 Lordiphosa stackelbergi | reverse complement strand
TAAAACCAAAAAAGTTTCATACAACAGTTTTCCACCGAATTTTCCACATTTCCCGTCAGAATTTTCAAAAATCCGTTTTTAGTACTCACTTTCAGTATAAGATAAAACTACTGTGAAAATCACATCTTCCTATCTTTTGGTGCTGTGCGACGGTCACCAGTCAGTCAGTCAGTCAGTTAGTCAGGTTTTGAACTCTTTTATATTTATAGACTAGCAAATAACCCGACGCGCTTCGCTGCGCCTTCTAGAACCAAACAATATTAGATATAATAATACCCCGTAGATTCCAGAAATCGAACTTTGCTGAAGGGTTTTCCACCCACAAATGAATTCTCATTTTGACCTTACGGCGGATATAGAGATAAGCCATAAGCTATAAGCTAAACCTACTATCTATGATAGTACTATCTATGGTAGTGGAATACTATCGATGTTCAAACTATCGATAGTGCTCACTATCGATGCTTTCACAAAACTAGTGGAGAGCGGTGGAATAAGGAGGAGGGGAGAGGAATGAGGGGGACGGAAAAGAGTGAAGAGCGTAGGAAGAGGGAGGAGGAGAGGGTAAAGAGTCAATAGGGAGAAAGCCAATTTGGATTGAATTATAGTTGAAGAGTAGCTTCCATGAGGTCTATTTGTTTTGATACTTATGTCGAAGTTTTATCCAAAATCATTGTCTTTTTAATTTTTGGGAAAGACTTAGGAATCTATACGTTCCCCATTAGGGGCAAGCAGTTCTGATGCTGCTGTGAAATTCTGATGTAAATTATACACCTTTTCTAAATCATTCAGACTTCAAAGCTGTTCAAAATTTTTTCTATTTAGGTGAAATTGTGTTGCAAACTAAATATTTATATCATTTGAAGATGGTCCTTAAAAAAAAATTGTAACACGATAAAGCACTTCATTTAAATTTAAGCATTTGAAAAAATCTTGCTTTACCACAAAAATGAAACCACTAACTAAAATTGAGTTAAAGGTTGATTAAATACAAAAATTTAAAAAATTAAAAAAATCTACAAAGGAAAAAGCTATCAATTGAAGCCTTTTTCATTTCATTTCATTCCAAAATAGTTTAGTTCAACCCTTTCCAAGTACTTCACTGCTTTGATGAACTTTTTATAGATACAACCGACATACGTGCATATGTGTATGCATGTTATTTAATCTTTTTGTAGGCCACAACAACCGAACAACAACTTTTTCTAGAAACACAATCAGTGACAGGACCACAAACTTTGCCCAGTTCTCTACACCTGTCGTTGCCACATTCGTGCTCGGCTGTTCATAGTTTAGAAATTAAACTTTTTTTTCATTTATTAATTTTTATTTTAACCACGCACACGATTTTTGTTATATTCGTTGAGAATCCAGGCCCGAGACACGTCTGCCAGCGCGAAAATCTGAAAGTTAACTGAAAAATTAACACACCAAAATCTCAAACTATCAATAATTAAAAGAAAAAAAAAACCCAAGAAGAAGCTCAAGAAGTAGCTGAGGAAAAAGAAAACATAAAAAAACGTTTTTAAATCCCAAAAAATCAAAGTCCATGAAAATAATAATCACCAAAGCGGCGACGGAGGTGGGCAGGCAGCGGTTAGCCAAGCAACAACCAACACTAGTTACCCACATTTGGCGCCGACAACAATTGCTAATAATTCCAAACCATTCCGACCCAAGAGGCAGGCAGGCAGGCAGGCTTTCGTCTCAAGTAAATGAACAAACAAAATCTTCATTAGAAGTGGCGTGTGATGGTTGGCTGCTGCATGCGTGGCGTGCATGATGATGCATCTGCATCATATCATGATTCCATCCATCTACAAATACATTGTGCTAGTTAAACCCCCGCCGCATGCGACAAAGTGAAAACTCCGCTCTGCCGCTAATTGAAATGTTATTGTGATACGTGCGCAACTGTCATCGTTTTGTGTGTCATCCCATTCCTCCCAATCTTGGGAGTATGTTGCACTCGTCAGCCAAACAATGTTCCGCCTCAGCAAGCAATTCGAACGACTAACTGCATTCGAAATGGCGAATAACCTTGAGTGGCTCTTGGGGTAATTAACAAAACTAACTAAGAAAGAGGAAAAACTGCAGGGTGGAACGTACAAAAATACACAAATATTTGTTGTCTAAGGTTGGGCTAATTGAAGAATAAGAATAAAGTTATTAAAAAAAACTGTACACATTGGAAATGGGCAGCAAGAGGTGGTGTTACAGAGAGATTTGATTTCTCTCATTGAAACTGACTGACTGACAAATCGGCCCACAGCCCAAACTGCTTAATTAAAATTAAATAAAATAATTTTTATTTATTTTTTATATATATCTTTAATTTTAAATTAATTCTATTAAAAAATATTTTCTTTTTCTAAGAAATAAAGTAATATGAATACAATTTTGTTTGCATGCTTTAAAATCTCAAACAAAATATTTCAAAAACTTGAAAAAGGAAATATTTTCTAAATCGAACCTGGGTTTATAACCTAGAATCGGAAAAACATATTTTCGGTGGATAGCGAAAGACTCGTCTAATATTCTGTCTAGTTAATTAACAACTTTCATCTGGTAACACAACAACCAAAACTCTTCATTTTAAAACCCAAATTGAAGTCGTTAATAAAAATATCGAATACTCTGATAAGTTCGGTAATTTAGGGTACCAAATTTTAGTTTGGGAGCAGTCCAAGAAGAACAATATAAAAGAAAACCCTCACCAGCAAGGCTCGATCGTGCTCCTGTTGCGTTGACTGCGTGTGAGCCCTGCTAACGCCGTGTGCCTCATAGCATGGTCTTCTGCTTTTCCGTCAAGCGAGTTCTGAACGCTCAAACTGCACCTGTTGCGCCCCGTCTGCTTGTGCGAAGTTGGACTTTGTTGTTGTTGTTGCGATGTCTGCTTGTGCGTGTTGGCGCCTCGAAACAACACTGTATCTTATGCGTCAGAATGATGCCAAATGCCGAAAAATAAATTTCAAAGCAATAGGAGCGAGGATGTACCCACGCTGATGTAAAGCATCTTGTACCCAACTTAAGTTTTATCTTATCTGAATACAGGCCTTTAAGGTCACATTTGAAGTTCATTTTCAAATCGCTTTGATAAATGATGCAACAATTTTCAACCTTAATTATTAATTATTTTGATGTTTTAATTGCTAAAAAAAATATATTCAGGCATGTTCTCAATTCCACTGCTTTTTGAAAAGTAAATTGAACGCAATTCCGCTTCGGTTACGTTTTTTGGGTTTTCAATTCCGAATAAAATTGCTTTCGTTTTACTTTTTTGTCAAACGTCTGAAACAACCGAGAATGACACTAGATACACAAGAAACCCAAGCGAAATGATCGAAAATGGAACAGTCTGAAATGAGAGAGGCTGACTTGTAGGTTTTACTCTTCCTTTTCGATTTCACCACCAAAATCTGGACACATTAAACAAAAAAATTCTTTATAAATCAATTAAAGACTAGAATATAAATTAAATATCGCTAACAATTTCTAAATAGATCACAGAATTAAGGAAAATTCACTTTATGAACTTCTAGCAACTGAAAAAGTGAGTAATTTGGCAATTACTTTTATTCCACCGACTAACAAGCATTACTTTTCAAAACGAACAACTCATTTTCCCCCCTTTAAAAATTATTCATATAACAAAATATTTTATATTAAAAAAATCTTCCCTAAAATTTTTTAAAATAAAAAAAAAAAAAAGCAGGCGATACGGAAGTTCATCTTTCAGCTGCATGTGCGCGCGCACGAGTAATCGCGCATGCAGTAATCACGGAAAATGTCATCTGTTTAAATAGCAATGCAAACCGCTCGGAAATAAGAACTGGTTCGTTTCAGTTGTTCACACTTTACATGATTTTTTGGAGCTAACTAAAATGCAATTTCGGTTCGGTTCAGTGGTTTTATCTTAAAGGCCCATACGGACATCCGAAGTACGTAATTTAGCTACGTGGAACGTAAGAGCAGTGTTACCAGACTTAAGAAAAAAATTAGTCCAAAAATTTCAGTATTTGGTATTTTTATACCCGTTACTCGTAGAGTAAAAAAGGGTATACTAAAGTCGTGCAAATGTATGTAACAGGCAGAAGGAATCATTTCCGACCATATAAAGTATATATATTCTTGATCAGCATCAACAGCCGAGTCGATTTAGCCTTGTCCGTCTGTCCGTCCGTCCGTCCGTCCGTCCGTCCGCCGGCGTCGTATGAACACCTCTCAGAGATGGTAAGAGATAGAGGTTTGACATGTATGGGACAAATGCTTCTTTTATCTGCACGCAGATCAAGTTTGTTTCAAATTTTGGCCACGCCCCCCCCCGCCCCCCGCAATTTGGAAAAAAAGTTGTATCTCCTACAGTTTTAAAGATAGAGGATTCGTACTTTCTGGAGATAGTTAGTAATTAGCAAAATGAATCGATTTGCCGAAGAAATGATGAAGATCGGATGAACGGTTCTCAAGTTATAAGCAAAAAAGTGAACCAAGTTCTCCCCGCTACCACCGTAAAAAAATGTTGCATACTTTTTGGATGGTCACACCAAGGAACGCGGGAACACTGTTAAAATTGTTATTTCATGAGTAACGGGTATATCGAAGTCGGTTAGAGCCGACTTTAACTTACGCTCTCGTTAATTTAGTTGGCGGTAGGTCACACTGCTCGATCATCTGTATTTTGTTTTAATGCAAAGTTGATTTTTGTAGAAGGTCGGCCACTTCTCCTGGAGCCTTGTTCCAAAATTTAAGTACGAATGCTTGGGGGTAGAAAAGATCACAAATGACATTGACATGTTTTTGTCATGCGAAAATAATTCAAAAGAACTATTTCGCTTTTGCTTTTCTGCCATGTTTTTTATATTAATTTTTCCAAATCACTTCAGCTAAAAGCACTTCATCTGGTCAGCAAGTAGAAGCAGAGTAAAGTTACATGGTGCATTCTCAATGCTGCGTCTGCTGCTCAAAGCATAATAAGGCCCACAGCCATTTTACATAGTCTCCACAAATGTGCTGTTAAGTGCAACATTATCTGTTAAGTGTAACCGTACATGCAAAAAGTTCAAGAGGCGAAGTTGTAACTTCTGCTTCTTCTTGCCTCAATTTTTGTATGAAACTTCTCGTTACTTCTGATGTCCGTATGGGGCTTAATGTATAATATATATTTCCGATGCCGTTTCCGAGTTTGGAATACATATTGTGATTTCTAAAGTAAAGTAAATAGTAAATAGGCGTAAAGAGGCATTCCTAGAAAATATTTGATTATCTTTAAAATACTTATATAAGTACTCCTTCAAACGCTAATTACCGTACAGAATACGAAGAATTTCGTCCCGTAGATAAATTGTGATATTCACACAAATCAGCTTTACGTCTTACAACTCATCAGTAAACTCAACTGAATTGAACAGTTTTTCTTTTTGGTTTTCGGTTGTTTGGCTTTCAGCTGAAATCGCCGTTCAGTTACGGTTTTGGTTCGTTTCGATTCGGAACCGGTTTATATCCCTGGTTCAAAGCAACTAACCTCTTAACTAAACTTGATCAGTATTTATATTAAAAATAAATGATTTCATCACAGAAAGCGGTGTGCATTGAGTTGTTTGGCATTTGGCTGATAAAATGATACGGGCACACTTAAATTAAAAGAAAACAACTATTACTGTTTGTCACTGGCAGGTCTAAATAAATTTCTATGGAGATGCATATTTATTGTGCGTGACGTGAATCATTTTATGAAGCGATGAAGATAATTCGCTCACGCGCGCACCTCTAATGTAAACAACAAACATCGAAAAAAACAGAGTGTGACAATTTGAGATTTAATATTATTGTGGTATTTTTGGTTGATGAAAGGTCACACTGAAGCACTGATGCTCATTACAATCGTAGCTTTAAATTGAGCTGTCGTATAATTAGCTGATGCGTGTACTAAGATTTAAGAACAACAAATCTTTTTCCAAACCGGGAAGGTCAAATTCGAGTTAGGTTCTTTTCTCAAGAAAACCAATGAAACATGAACTGGGAGTCGGTTTTGGCGAATTGTAGTCTTAGATTAAGAGGACTATGTTCAAAATTAAGAACAAATGGAAGAATATCAGGCACGAACACAAAAATAAATACTTAATGGGCTGGAAAATTGCTTTAAGCGTATACAACAGTGTATCGATTTTCGTTAAGGAAAAACTATAGAACCATTTTTGATAAAATCTAATTAAATTTGATCGCTATTTTTGAAATATACATAGAAATATGGAAGATATATTGATTGTATTCATGGACTTTTAAAATGCAAAATTTTCCACACAAGATGGTAGTACATGGTAGTAGAAGTTGTCAATATGTTGTGCACATTCAACCAAACAGCTTTAAAGCACTAAATTCTCGTCGTCAGCGGCCGAGTAAAACAATCTAGTTGGGAAAGAAGCTGTTCTAGCTCTGTGTCTGTTTTCTGATTATAAAAATATTTTCTTAGTTGCCAGAGGCGAGAGATCATAGACCAAGTTGATACTAAGTGGAGTTAGGTTATAAGAAAGCTTAAAGCTTTACAAAATGACAACGAGCTTTAAAGCTATAAATTCCCTTCGGCAGCGGCCAAGTAAAAAAAGTTAAAAAAGAAGCTTTTAAAAGCTCTCTGTCCGTATTCAGTATATATACGAAATTTTTTCTCAGTCACCAGTTCAAAATATCATAGAACGAGTTGGTTCTTAATGAAGTTGGGTTAAAAATATTAAACTAAAAATAAAATATTAAATCTTAAAATTTAAACTTGATGTTAAGCAAAATTTCTTAAAATATCCCTTTCCCATTTTTTTTTGCAGACGACATCTTTGTGGAATATGTGAATGGAATGCCCCATATAACCATTCGCCTGCCCAGTCGCAATGAACTCTGTCAGTTTGCCTTGAAACCCATTTCGCATTCTGTGGGCGATCTGTTGGCCATGCTGAAAGCAGAAGATCGTGGCATAGATCGGGCGGCTGTAATTAATAAGCATGGCGTACGCATAGCCTCATCCTGCACCATTGATAGTCTGCTGGATGATACATTTAGGTGGGTTACTTGAGCATTTTATAAAGAAGACCCCACAGCTAATCTGGTCTAATTACACAGCATACAAATTAACAATCGGAATTTGGAAGTCCAACCGCCCAAGCGTGAGAGGATTACGCTAGAAAAAATGGACCAAATGGGCGATGTGCGTAAGGTGATAGCTCAGGTGAGTTAATCGCACAGTAAAAACTTGGATTTATTTAATTTATTTTAATTTCATAGCTCTATGAGGCCTTCAATGTGGGTGAATATCAGCTGGAGAAGGAGAACCAATTGACCAAAGAATTGGAGGCTTTACGTTACGAACTAGAACCCCTGGAAGAGGTGGGTTTTTCTAGCAAATTTTCTAATGAGTTTTGATAATATTTTCGCATATTTTTCAACAGAAAAGATTGGAACTGAGCAGAAAGGCTGCTCGTCGTACTAATATGATGACCTGGGTGGGTTTGGGTCTGATGTCTGTGCAGTTTGGTATATTGGCGCGTCTTACTTGGTGGGAATACTCTTGGGATATTATGGAACCGGTGACCTATTTTGTTACCTATGGCACCACCATGGCCATGTATGCCTACTATTGTGTGACCAAAAAGGTGAGTTCTATCCCCCTTTTAGGTTCAAGTAATTTGTCAATAATTTCTTAACTCCTCTAGGAATACATCATGGAGCATGTGAAAAATCGTGAATATTCATTGTCCATCTATAGAAATGCCAAGAAAATTCAATTCGATGTGGATCACTATAATCAACTGAAGCGCAAGACAGCCGAATTGGAATACAATCTGAGACGCATCCATGATCCACTGAATATGCAACTGCCAACACATTTGGTTCGCACCCAAGAGAATATGCCACCTACCGACGAGTCCGATGAGAAGGCCCAACTGAAAAGTACTTAAACGGATAAACGTAACCTCAACAGAGTTATGTGAAATGAAACTCATATTTAATTTTAAACACTCGCTCGCTCTGTCCTTAAACACACAAAAAAAAAAAACATAAACATAAACTCGCCATTTCTTAGCTAAATGTAATGAAAGTTTTAGTGATCCAAAATTATAGTCAAACATTTTATAAAAATGGTTTAATGGTTTCTTTGTTTTGTGTACGTTCTTCATTAGTTGCTCGTTTTACTGTTTAATGTTTAGCCTAAGTCAAAACTTGACCTCGTCCCGCACAAAAAAAAACTATGCAGAAAACTGAAAAGTTGTGACTAAAATCTACATCATATTTTGTTTAATTTTTAGTTATTTATTTTAAATGTGAGAGAGATTTTGTAAAACATTTAGTGAAATATATGTGAATTATATTTATTGTTTAATTTTTGATATTTAATTTTTATTTTTTAGGATAAAATTTTGAACAATGGCACAAATTGTTTAAAGGCGTTGCATACTTTTGAGCTGCGCTGTAAACTAAATTGCGTGGGGAAATGAAAGCACAACTTTAGGCGCAGCTGATTAAAATTAGCGATCCTAAGGTCTGTTTCATATTTATAAGACACTTTCTTTCTTAGAAAAACAAATTATTTTAGAAAACGAAAACTTTGAGGTTAAATTGACTTAAACTATGAAGCAAACTTACTTTTCTCAGTAGGCGAGATATACAAGTGTGATTCTATACATTTTGTTCAACAAATCTAGTTGAATTCCCTTGATTTTCAAGCCTACTATGAATACTTCATGAAGTTTGCTTCATTGTGTCTTTCTTTTGCGAATCAGAAGAAGCATTTGAATCTTTTAAAACCTTCTGCAATAGTCAGAAATCGTAGTACTATTAGTTTCTAAAATCTTTTTAGAGTTGTATGATTTAAAAGGTGCTTCTCTTGTCTTAGCTTAAATCTATTAGGTTTCTTTCAAACTTTTCCTTACACTTGATATCGTCAATTTATGAAACCACCAATTGAAAGCAAAGCTCTTAAAATAACCATCAACACCCACTTTCACTCAGCTCCGCACAGATCAAAGACAGAACAAATTAAAGCAGAACCTGTTTCGATCTGTGCACCACAGAATTGTTCGCTCACTGTAATTTGGCCGGGATCTTGTTGAACATAAAATGTGTTCTTTTAAAAGATCAAAATGCCTGAGAAGGAAGAAATGTGCGTTCTCATAATTGTTGATGTAGAACGTTCTACATTTTCGACCTTTCAAACATGAACCCAAGCCGGAACCCTTTCTGATAGTACAGAATGGGCCATTTAAATCTTCGGCATCTGGCAATCCTATGACTTTTTGTTTTGCTTACCGATCAGCTTATAAAAGCCCGCGTTGGAAGAGTCGGCCAAAGCGAATTTTTACTGCGGAACAGTACACGTCCCCACAACGCGCCGTTACATAAAAATTATGTTCTCAATTGTGAGAAACATCTATCTTAAGCGACGAGGCTCCGTAAACAAACAAAAATGTCGTTTTGCCCTATTAAAACCCTTCCATTGATTTATAAACCTTCTTTCAATAACCAACCCTTGGTTGTTTGGGCCGGAATTTGTGCCGAAAAAATCAATGGAGAGCGTTATTGGGCCACGATAACTGATTTTGTCATACCAATTCTGACTGCTAACGATATGACGCCGTCCTGTTGAAACCAATAGTTATTGGTTTCGATAGGACGGCGCCACAGCGCACACAGCCCGAGCAACGATTGCTTTATTGCGTCTATTGTTCCTTAAAATGGCGATTTAGACTGGTCTCCCTACTTAAACCCTGTAGACTTCTTCGTGTGGAATGACTGCTATTCAGATTGAAACACTTCGAAACGTGATGGAAAATGTAGAAACTCGAAACACATTGCGTCATTCGCTCTGGTGGCGACCATTTAGGCGAAATAAATTTTCACAACTAATCAAAATAATCCGAAAAAAATCATTTCCTAGCAACTAACTTGTGTTTTTTTTCAATGCCAAAAACATTCCGAAAGTTTAAATGGCAGAACCTGTTTGGGCAAATGTGTTCTAAGAAGCTATAAACCAGTGGTGCCCAGAATGAGCTTACAGCCGCGTGGAATCAAATACAAATGCACAAAATATATTTTAAGCAAGAACAACTACAAGAAATAGAAAGAGAAACTCGATTTTTGTTTGTGTGAGCGTTCGGTCACTGCAAACGAGGCAAGCACTGAATACGCATCAGCTAAATTGTTGTTGCTTTTTAATTTGCCAAAGACATAGGAGACAGAGAAGAGAGTCACATATGATGTTGTTGTTGCAGGTCTGCCAAAACCTTAGCTCCGAAAGAAGAAGAGGAGAACACGCATATAAATTTGTTGTTGCTTTATGTAGGCTTATGGCGCACGTGCACGCGCCAGCTCTTCCTTTGCATCAAACTACAACGAATGCGTGACTTGCGGAATGGGCTTGGGCACCCTTGCTATAAACGGTCCGCAAACTGTCGAACTGTCGAATCATACATCCACACAGAATTTTAGAGCAGGTTTGAAAACTTAAAAGATATAGAGAAAAAATTCAGTATAAATTTTGATTTGGTTCTGCCAACAAACTGATTCTCTGATAACCATTGAAGCATGACTTAGGAAAACATTGCCAGATTTCATCGGCTGGGGAACTCTGTTATAGAGGTTTGCAGCCTTGCTTTAAATGCGCACATCATTTTCAAGCATTTGTATTGTTTTGCTATGGGTTTTCGACTAGATTTCGTTCCATTTCAAATAAGTAACCATTTCATTCTTGGTTCATCAATATTTTTTTAGATGCTTCATTGGGTTCTTGGTTTGTCTTAGTTAATTTAATTCATTGGTTCAGAAATAATTCAAATTAAACATAAATCTGTATTTTCACTTGTCTGATATCTCAAAATGAGTTGGTCTGATAGTGTAATTATTTATCAGAGAATATTGAAAAAGCTCATAATCCCATGTGTTTAACAAATCGCTTTCGATTTATAAGCGACCCAAATCGTATGTGAAAATAATATGAGAGGTAGCCTATTTGAGTTTCTCATTTGAGTTTTTGTACTGCCAACTCCCAGTAAACTGAGGTTTTTTTTTAACCAAATCATATAAGAACTCAGACATGTGAAGATACAGACTAACTCAGTGAAATGGAACGACCGACCGAACAATTGTTTGAGTTAGAAACAAGGCTGCAATCCTGTAAAATTTTGATAAAGGTGCGGTAAGATGTAAGGTTTGGTTCGAGGAACGGTTCCTGTACCTTTAGATCAGAGATGGGCATGCACACATATCGTCACACTTTTCACACGCATACAAGCACAATTTGCGTGCACAACATTCGTGTTCTATAAATAGCTTTCAATGCTTATAGCGTACGTGTGATTTTGTGCAATGCACGTGTGCATAGGAACGTCGCGACGCGCCCATCTCTGCTTTAGATTGTTAGATAAGGGGACAAATTTTCAAATCTAATTTCGTTCAAAGTTTAGAAATATTTTTGTTCGTGCACAGAGAAAAAAAAGATCAAATTCATTTTCATATTCACCCGATTAAAATGAACTTTTCAAAAATATCAATATTTTCATTTCATTTTCATTTGAAAAAAATGGTATCTTTCTTATCCAAAATAATATCATTAATTTCAATTGATGATAAATAGTTTTAGAATGATACAAAAAATGTTATATGTTAAAAAAATATATTTTCTCTGTGTAATCAAATGGACCACATTCCTTATTGTTATCAATCATAGGTTCTTTTGAAAGGCTTTCAAAAGTGCCTGGTCTTAATATTTTCTACTTACATAAGAGTACTAAATATGCTTTCCGCTTTTCCAACAATATGTAGTGGATTTCAAGAACGAATCTTTTGTTAACAAACTAGGGTTTTGTTTTAAAAACTATATTTCCCGGTCATAATATTGATAAAGTTATAAAAATAATTAAATGACTTGAATTGGAGATGCTCAGAGCCAACTTACGGCTGCGTAGGTATCAATACAAATTTCTCAAGCAACAATAGCCTCGAGAAATAGAAAAAATGTTAAACTGAAGCTTTACAGCCCCAAAGAGGCCAATACCAATTGTGCTTATAATTTTTTTGGCAAGAGTAAGACACCGTTTAACGCCGAGTCCGAACGGCAAAAGTTTGAGAAGCTTTTCTTGGCTAGTTACTTCACAGCTGGCGCCAATAGCTGGTGAAGGCGAAAAATATAGAAATGGAAATATAAAACCAATAATGGCTTGGTAATGTGTGTTCTTTAAGCTATGCGTAAAAACAAAACAACAATGAATGCGCGGCGTGCGCATAGGGCCTGGGCACCTTAACTTAAATGATTGTTTAAACAGAACATTTTATTGTATACAGACACACTATCCAGTTCGGGCTTAGGTTCAGGAAGTAAAATATTTGGTCCTGTTTGAGGGACCCAAAACAACGGAAACAAAACGGTTTTTCGGATTTCGGTTCAGGACCGGTTTGCAGCCCTAGGTAGAATGTAATTAAAAGATCATATGAATCGATCTAGCTCAGAGCAAAGCTGTAAACAATTTAGCATGTTATAATATTCTTTAATATTAGTAATTAAAACTGGATATTGCCATTATTTAGTGAATATAACAAAACTTAATTACTTTTACAATTACTTCAATAATTGTACTTGTAAATTGATATAATAGCATACTTGAGATTGAAACGTTAAAGTATTCATTAAGTAGAACAATTACAATTATTCAAGTAATTACAAAAGGAATTGAATGTTGTGACATTCACTAAATATTGATCAATTTCAAGATTTAATTACAAATATTAATGAATTGTTAATTAGGAGTTCTTTTTTCATTATCTTGTAATGGAAAGTAGTTAAATACGGGAAGTAATAATTACATTAGAGCTCTGATTCAGACAAAAGCCCATTTAAAATGAAGAGAAATCAAAGAAATTATGTCATTCGCGTTCATTTCGTAAAATATGATGCTCATTCTCAAAAGTGTCTTAAAAATATGAAACATACCTTGGATTATTTTAGGCTGAAATTGAATTTGAGAAAAAATAAATTCCAGTTAAATGAAAAATGAAAAGTTTTTACAAATTATTTACTTTATTTTTACTTAAAAATCTCATTTAGTGAAATCAACTAAACTTCCTAAGCTTTAATAATCTAGCATTACTACCACAGCAAACTAACAACTAGAAACTACCAAAACAATTTGTATATAAAAACGCACCAACTAATCCATTAAGATTTTAACATAACAACAAAAAAACCAAAAGAGAAAAAATTCACACACAAAATTTGTAGTTAGTAAAGTTTAATAAATAAAAAATATTAGAAATATGTAAATATAACATAAAAACTGCTGTGTTTCATGACAACGTAAATATGGTAAATGTGGTTATACTAGAATGACCAAAATGAATTTGCAAGCCAGTTTAGTATATAAGCTACTAGAAAACAAAATTTTACTCATTTAAAATGCTTCGAGTATATCCAAAAATAAATTTAAAAAATTAAAAACGGTTGTGTTGAAAAACTATATGATGCCTGTACCATAAATATAAATCAATCAGCAACACACACACACACGCAAAACCACACATACTCTCTCCTTCTCTAAAACTAACCAAGACACAACTTTGCCTAGCTCTTTTTTAAAATTGCACACAAATTTTAGCCTAAGCCTTGATCAAAACCTATTAAAAAAAAAAAAAAAAAAAAAAAAACTATACAACATTTGTGATTAAATTTTAAATTATATTTCAACAAATCAAATTGTTTTTGTATAATCAAAACTAAACTACCCAAAACAAAAACTTTCAAAGTACTCTTATGCCCTACACATATAAATTTACCTCCTAAAATGAAAGAAAAGTATTCCAAGCCCAAGAAAAATTTATTATAATCAGCGCCAAAGACTTACAAATTTTGTAGTTATGTCCTGCCTTCTTTTGAATGTTTGAAATGTAAACCCCCTTAAAGTTTGTTAAAGTAAGTTTAAAATTCCTAACTATTGTTAACTAATCTTACCTAAAGTATCTAGAGTATGTACTAAAACTAAATACATGGCGGAGCAACTGAATAGTCTTGAGTCTATTCAGTTGAGTGTAATCAGTTAAGTCTATTCAGCTGAGTCTGTTTAGTTAAGTCTATTCAATGGAGTCTATTCATTTGAGTCTATTCAGTTGAGTCTATTCAATTGAATCTTTTCAGTTGAGTCTATTCAGTTGAGTCTATTCAGTTGAGTCTATTCAGTTGAGTCTATTCAGTTGAGTCTATTCAGTTGAGTCTATTCAGTTGAGTCTATTCAGTTGAGTCTATTCAGTTGAGTCTATTCAATTGAGTCTATTCAGTTGAGTCTATTCAGTTGAGTCTATTCAGTTGAGTCTATTCAGTTGAGTCTATTTAGTTGAGTCTATTCAGTTGAGTTATTTTGAGTCTATTAGTGAGTTATTGAGTTATTAGTTGAGTCTATTCAATTGAGTTATTTAGTTAGTCTATTAGTTGAGTCTATTCAGTTGAGTCTATTCAGTTGAGTCTATTCAGTTGAGTCTATTCAGTTGAGTCTATTCAATTGAGTTTATTCAGTTGAGTCTATTCAATTGAGTCTATTCAGTTGAGTCTATTCAGTTGAGTCTATTCAGTTGAGTCTATTCAATTGAGTCTATTCAGTTGAGTCTATTCAGTTGAGTCTATTCAATTGAGTCTATTTAGTTGAGTCTATTCATTGAGTCTATTCAATTGAGTTATTTAGTGAGTCTATTAGTTGAGTCTATTAGTGAGTATTAGTCTATTCAGTTGAGTCTATTCAGTTGAGTCTATTCAGTTGAGTCTATTCAGCTGAGTCTATTCAGTTGAGTCTATTCAGTTGAGTCTATTCAGTTGAGTCTATTCAGTTGAGTCTATTCAGTTGAGTCTATTCAGTTGAGTCTATTCAGCTGAGTCTATTCAGTTGAGTCTATTCAATTGAGTCTATTCAGTTGAGTCTATTCAATCGAGTCTATTCAGTTGACCTGCCGTTTATAATTCTCAAGTACCTCTTTTTTTTCCAAAAACCAAAAACTAACTAATCTTTTTAACGAATTTAAACCAACTACAAAATACCAAAACTTAAACAAAAAAAAACCTAATTAAGTGCTTTAAGTATTAAATTGTTTGAATTTTGAAAAACACCCAAAAAAAAAAAAACCAAACGATTTTTTACATTTATAAAACCCAAACCAAACCCCCAAACCAAAACTAAAAACAAAAATTGTTTCGTTAAAAAATGCTTAAAACCCATCTAAACTACAAAAATATGCCACATAGACAACTGATTAACAAAATAATAAATGAAAATACAAATTTACACAATTCTCGCATTTATTTGCTACTAAAACGTACAAAGTATCAACACGAGTTGCTTTTTACCTGGGCCCCTAGGCACATCTGATTTCCAATCGAAAACATTGACTCGAATCCGTAGAGTTCCATTTAACCAGCTCGGCAATGGGTCGACTGGGTTTCAGGAACAGTGTCAATCGATCGTTCAGTTGCAGCGGTGAGAATTTACTACGTATAACCGCTTTGGTAGAATGCCGATATTTGCCCACCAAACTTTCATTGCTGAAACTTCGTCCACGCTGATCGGCCATCTCGTATGTATGAACCGCCTCATTGGCCTCATCGTCTATGAGACGATAGCTGGGCTGTCTATATGGATTGTAACCCAGTTTTTTGCAAATCTCACGCACTTCGTGTATCTGGGGTGGTGAGCTCTTGGGGAAACATTTGGTATGCCAAATGCCATAGGTTTGTTCAATAACCTGACCATATTGGGGGGAAGCTTCTTGTTGGCTAAATCGGAAAATAAGAAAGGGTTTTAAATAAGACCAAAAGTTGCTGTGGCTTTTGATAGTTACCTGTGCTGATTGTGCGCCCAAAAGTCCTTCTTTTGCTCCTGCAGCGGATGTTCAATGCCAAAGCAATAACGTTCATCCTCACCATTGGGACAATCGGGTTCCTTGTCACAAACAAAATCACGCGGTATACAATCCTCAGGAGAACTGTAAGTAAAAGGAACACAAAAGTGATTAAAAAGGAGAACATATGGAATAGTTTAGTCCTTGCAATTTAGTCGAAGCAAAAATAGTTTATTTAACGGCAGAATAGGGATGGAGAAATCAAGCTTTAGGTCTACTTATTTTCTACTTCGATTTCTATTGAACTAATCCACTTTCGAACCATCACCAAAGAACTAAGTCTCTCCAGTCCGCACAAGCTTACGGTACATCAGGACATCAAAGGAACAGCGCCTTTAAAACACACGCCTATGTCAAGTTCTCAGATTCTATAACCACGTACAGAAATATAAAGCTAAAAGTCCCTGCAGCTGGAGTTTCCATCCCCTTCCTTTGCAAGCTCTATGTAGCTGAGAAACCACCAAGCTATACAAATATTCAAATGGAAGCATTCGGAAAATACAGAGAGAAGGATATACATATGTATCATGAGGAAACACTGATGTACCCTACTAACCAAACCAAAGACTTTAGAACAACGAAATATAGGACGGGAAAGAGTGACTTGGCAGGGAGCAAACAGTGATTAAACAGTGACTTGACAGTGACTAAACAGTGACTTACAGTGACTAAATTGTAACTTGACAGTTACAAAACAGTGACTAAACAGTGACTTTGGTCAGGACTTAACAGTGACTTAACAGGAAGCAAACAGTGACTTAACAGTGACTTATCAGGGAGCAAACAGTGACTAAACAGTGATTTGACAGTGACTAAACAGTGACTTAAAAACAGTGACCAAAACAATGACTATGGTCAGGCTTAACAGTGACTTAACAGGGAGCAAACAGTGACTTGACAGTGACCAAACAGTGACCAAACAGTGACTAAACAGTGACTATAGTCAGGACTTAACAGTGACTTAACAGGAAGCAAACAGTGACTTAACAGTGACTTATCAGGGAGCAAACAGTGACTAAACAGTGAAAAAACAGTGACAAAACAATGACTATGGTCAGGACTTAACAGTGACTTAACAGGGAGCAAACAGTGACTTGACAGTGACTTGATAGTGGCAAAACAGTGACCAAACAGTGACTAAACAGTGACTATGGTCAGGACTTAACAGTGACTTCACAGAGACTATACAGTGTCTAAACCGTGGCTTAACAGTGACTACAAAGTGACTAATCAGTGACAATGAGTTACTAAACTGTGACTTAGCAGAGACTATGGTCAGGATTTAACAGTGACTAAACAGTGGCTTAACAGTGGGGGGAACAGTGTTGGAAAGGGGGAAGAAAGGGTTTTAAATTATTTAAATATTTTTCAATTTCAAGATTGAGATTTTTATTTCTGACTGTTATTTCTTTCCGACTGTTGTTTTCATTTATCTATGGATCAGAGACATCGCTGTTCAACACACTTGACAACGACCCACTCCACCTGATTTGTTCATTTAAGTTTTTCAGAAAAACACAGAAAAATTTATTGGGGCTTGACTGGGAATTGAACCCGGTATCTTATGCGCTTAACGTACGGAATGACGAGCTAGCCCATTCAGCCGTTGCACACTTTTGCAGATTTACATCTAAAGGACTACTTATGCTTGGTAGAGCTGACAAGAAGTTGAGTTGGAAAAAAACAAGAGTGAGAACAAAAAGAGCAACTCAACTCTTTGTTCTCTCTGCCACAAACCGATTTTGGTGGGTTATTATCCTGGGAAAAAATCTACTTTCCTCAGGAACGTTTGAAACATTTTTTGAAGAATTTTAACAACATCTTGTTCTTATTTTAAGTTGAAGGCAACTTATTTCTGAACAGGTTTTTTCCCTCTGTTAGTTTCTATTGTTTCTTTATTTTGAAAGATTGCCATTGCTGATTTATATAGGTACCATTAAGAGATTATAATTTTGAAATTAAGCTTTTAAATCTAGCATCATGATTCCTACTCAAAGCCTCGTGAGTGTTAACGACACTCACATCTTTTTTTTTTGCTTACACCAATACATTTTCACTTTTTGGCCTCGCTACTCTGCTTTAGAACTCACAAATTTGAGTAACAGTTATACAAGTAAATGGCAAGTTGAAATTTTCTGGTGGACCTTCGATTTTACATGTGTGTGCTGTTGTGCGAACTTCCTTATAAACTAGCAAATCATGATAGCTCTTGGGCGCTTGCCCAATGACAGAAGAAAAACGTGCCGAGAAACAAAACCAAGCCAAGCCCACTCCAAACTGCGTTGTTCTTCGCGGTAGATCTAAGAGAGAGACGTAGTTGGGGCTCCTCAATACCAACCACAACAATGCTCTCATAACTATGGTCAGAAAACAGCTAGCAACTTATCCGCTGAGGTTACTGTAGTATATGCCCACAAGACACCAAACATAAAAGTCCGATCTGAACCTAAGCAAACCAACCCATTTGAGCTATGCTAGTCTCAAGTGTCAACTGCAATCCTTACTTTTCTTAATATCCGGCTCAAAGGACCCAATACAAATCAGAAGACGTTGACAAAAAAATAGATTCAGGCCTGTTTCAGTTTTCGATTCCGATCAAATCATTGGAAATCAGGAATTAAAATGTACTCGTTTCCATAAACCGACTGTGTTCTTCGGCTTTTTACTTCCAAAACCCCATTTACCTTCATTCGACCCTCTTGATGACAAAAAAATAAAAATCACCTCTTTTCAATTTCGATCAATCGAATTCGGAAACGGAAACAACCTGATTATATTTGTGAATTTGTATATTTTCAAGTGTTTGTAGAAGAGATGGGTAGCGTTTTTCACCCTCAGTGGATTTACCTTTTTTTTTTGCTTTTTCGCTTCTCCCATAAAATTTTGGAACAAATTGATGCCACAATTTTCGTAGTAATATTGCAAGGGCTAAGTTTGCGTATTTTCTCGTTTTATAACTCTGAACTATTTTTAAAATATTCTTGGAGTTTAATTTAAAGTGAAAAAGGCGAAAAGTTCAGAAATTTGGGAATAGCCAAGTGGTTCAACTAGCTGTAAAAACCATTGAATAAGCTGAAACGTTGGTTTACAATTTCTGTTACACACTGAACCGAGGTTATCCGTATTCGTTTTCTAATCCCCACTCTCCTAACTCCGCTTTTACTACAATGTCACCCTATCAAAGAAATCCCATTTCTCGATTTGATCGAGGGTTTCAAATCACGTCTTTTATATGCTTTTGTAATGCTGCGCGAAGTAATTGGAAGATTTATACAACAACTTGTGGTACATTGAACTGAATTTTTTGAGCCATGTTGTGCAAGAAACTTTACATGTTGAAAATTTTATGGGGACTAGTCCGGTCTATCGTACAATGTACATGGCTGTAGTAGAGTCCAAGTCGAATCCATCATGTTGAGCATGGAAGATCTTACCAGGCAATCCTATTTAAACGCAACTCGACAAAGCCACACGGACCACATGCAGCAGACTAACATACGTCCTAGGATCAAACAACTATTTACAGGAAATTAAAAAAAAATTTTTTTTTTAAAAAAAAAAAATTAATATTAAAACAAAAGAAAGAAGATACAACTTAAAAAAAAAAAAAGAAAAAACACAAAAAAAAAATGGTGGTTTTCCGAAAAAGGAATTAAAAATTTTAAAAATGGGGAAACAAAACATGTTAAGGGAAGAATATGTGACATGTAAATGAACAAATTGAAATACTGGGCAGTTTTTCTAAATGTAAATATAACAGAATCGTCTTATAATAATATTTATATATGCTAAAAGTAGTTGATAAGTTCAGAGTTGCTTCTTTTTAAGAATTTTTAGAAAATTATGTGGCTGGATCAGTATTTGTTTTGGATAACAAAGGGAGTTGTTTGATATTCCATCCTAAATTATACTTACGAGCTGCATTGGAAATGCTCTGAAGTGCAATTGCATAGCACCGAACTCTCATCACTCTTGTCCCAGCAGTTCCGTTTACCATCGCATATTTTAGAGGGATCCGTAGCCCTAAACAGTAAACCAAAATTTAGTTAAACTTTCTTTCCAAAATAATTAAAGGAAAAACTCACTGTAAGTAGGTAAAGCAGCTGCAAATGGTGGGCTCATCGGTCATATCATCACAGTCGGGTGTGTGATCACAAAACTTATTTTTGGGGACACATTTGAAGCTGGAACGACATTTCATTTCACCAGGAGGACAACGTTGTTTCAATTGGCGGCATTTTGCTTCCTCCTCATCGCTGCCATCATGACAATCGTTGCGATCATTGCAAATGGACGACTGGGGCAGGCACAAACCCAAGGGACAACGATGAGTGGGGCAGGGTGCTGGGGGTTCCCACTGGCTGCAGGTGGGTTTGTCTATTTAAAAGAAATAAAATGGATAGAAAAAGTGGTTAATAGAGAAAAAGCGGCACAAAAAATGAGTTTTTTAAATAGATTTTGTTTGTTTAGTAACAAGATTAGAAAGGTGGTTAATAAAGGAAAAGCGGCACAAAAAAAGGTTTTTTAAGTAGATTTTTGGTTTGCTTATTTAAGTAAACAAAACGAAGAAAGATTTATGGTTTGGATTTGAGGAGAGCAAAAGTTAGTGTTGAATACGCAAGAAACATAAACGCTTATGACTCGAGCGATGCGAGCGATGTTATACTTTTCAGAAAAAAAGAATAGTTTTTGATTTACTTTTGGATGATTTTTTGGTATCCATTTTGACTGGATAGTTAACTATCCTTTTTTAGGATTCATTGGATCCTTTCGAAGTCGAAATACAATTTTGAAAATAGGAAATTTAAAAACTATCCATTTGAACTATTGAAAAATATCCTTTTTTTGTATATCTATTGGATCTTTATGAAATATCCATTTGATCTTCAAAATATCCAATTGATATTAGTGACGTACCCCAAGGATATAGTTAATGATCGTATGTGTCCCTTTTTAGCCTCCTATTACTCACCTATAACCTGTTGCAGTGACTTATACGCCTTCTCCAGTGTTCTAATAGCAAAAGGCTTCTTAAAGCTCCTACAATTGGTATTATTATAGCTAAACATGGCCGTGGGAAACCAACCAGTGTGTGAATCTCGACACACCAATATACCCTGATCGCTGGGAAGTTGTTGATGATGATGAAGATGATAATGATTTTGCGTTTCATTTAGTTGCTTAATACCAAACTGCTGGCAGCTGGTAAACTTGGTTAAAGCAGGCATCTCAGTGGGTGCCATACCATTTATAAGTTCAACTTCCTCTGAAATGGAGGCCATATCCTCCGCACTCACATTAAGCAGACGCATTAGTTGTACAGGTGGTTGTTTCTCTTGCAGCTGATAGCATGAAGGACAACTGGAATCATTCGTGTGCTGGTTAATGCCCACCGTTTTGATACGTCCAGTGTATGCATCATGCAGCACACTAATGCAATCATGTGGTTTACTTGGTTGATCATCAGAACTGAAAGTAAAGAAGAGAGTGTTGAGTAAATTGAGTATTTGATCCTAGACCAACTTACATCTCCGGCAAAAAGGTGGGCAACACATGATGTGTGAATCTTGCGGGCTGTTCCAAATGATAAAGCAAAACATCCGATTGGGGCACACCCTCAAAGCAGTCAACTCTACGGATTTGCTCATGGTTACTGCGATGAAGCGAACGTTTGGTCTTGCCACCACCCAACAAGACGCTGATGTAGTGAGTCTGAAAGCTTTAGAGGAGAAGAAGCAAACAATTAATTTCAAAGAATATTATAAACACTGAAAAAAAGAGAAGGCTATAAGATATAGTCCTGCGATTTTGACCAAATTTATGGAAATCTGTTTAAAAGCATATAATATTATTAATGACAGAGTTTGGGGACGCTAACATTAAAAACAAGAAATTTTTTCTTACTAAGACCCATTTTTTGACTGAATATAGAGCGGGAGAAAGAGCTGGGAGAAAAGCTGAATGCAAGAGAGTTGTATAATAGCCATTTCCAAACAGGAAACAGACTTTCAGAGCTATTTTCAAAATCTACTGAGCCCAGAACAAACTGCAGCGGACATTATCTTTGTCAGAAACTGTGCAACAGATGATTTGCTGGATACGCATATAACCAGGACCGAAATATTGAAAATACTGTATCAAGTAAAGCTGAACAAAGCATCAGGAGAGAATAGAATTCAATATGAATTCTAGATAAATTCCCCAAATGGACTTTATCGACTCACTGGATGTAGTCTATAATGACATGCTGGATACAGGATGGATTGAAGAAAATAGGTGACCCAGACCTACCACAAAATTACCGAGCGATATCTTTTATAAACAGCATAGCGAAAGTGCTTATGGGCATTTTAAACAGTCGACTAACAAACTGGGTAAAGTGTCATGAGAAGTTAAAAGAATATCAGGCCGGCTTCCGAGAAAAATATTCGACTGTGGACAATATATACAACATAATATCCTTCGTATATCTGACTGCCTTCGATAAAATACCGAGGAAGCTTTTAATGTACAAATTATATTCGATAGGAGTCTAAACCAGATTTCTAAATGTGGAGAATATATAGGCAAACATGAACATGAGACTCGACCACGATCCTAACGTTGCGTTCGAAGACAGATACTGGATGAGTAGCTGTCGCGTTTAAGACCCGCTGAGAATGTTCAAACTTGAACATGAAATATGCCATTTATAGCATTTAATAACAATAGCGACACTGACGAAGATCGCTCGCAACAGGAGAATGGGAAGAGGGCATTCGAGCTTAACCACACCTACAAATGCTGCTTTAGTTTAGAATAGAAATTAAGGGTTGAAAAAGAAGAAAAAAAACTAATATAATAAAAATAATAAATACGTCCGTAAAAAAGGGCATCCTTCTAGAAGCACCTCGAGAAAAAGTTGTTGTGCGGCTTAAAAGGTAATAAGTTTCCCTAGGTAATCAGGAAGAGTTTTTGATGTGAAACATCTTTAAGTTCGGTTCGGTTGATTTTAGTAGGAATAAAATTTGATTTCAGCGTCACGTGACGCTGTGAAAGAGGGGAAAAGAGGTGGAAAAAAGAGATCAGTGAGTTAACAGTGACAAAAGAGTGCCCTAACCGTGACTTAACAGTGGTTTAACAATAGACTAAACAGTGACTAAATGCAGACAAATATAGGAAAGAATCAGTGCCTAAACATTGACTTAACAGTAACCAAACAGTGTCTAAACAGTGTACGCCCGTAGGTGTAAATGGCAGTTTGGAGAACCTTGGCGTTAAATACGAAATAATAACCGAAAACTTACTGCAAGCACTTACATTGAGAACGCTGCAAACGAGTCTTACATTAATAGCATTATATATAAGAGGAATTAATTAGGGAAACGATTTTCGAAAAGTGGAAGACTTCCTCACAGAGTATCAACCTGATAATTTCATTATAATCGGCGATCTAAATGTCAGAATAGGCGAACAATCACAATAAATGCCTAAAGGTTTAGATATGCCTTCCCTTGAAAACTCATCAGGGCGCAAGTCCAGGGATAAAGTGGCTGACAGCAATGGAAAAAATTTTATGGAATTCTGCGATGATAAAGGCAGTGCTCAATGCACTGACCAAAGGAGATAAACTGGGTGATTTCACCTATATAAGCACTGTTGGTAGATCGACAAATGATATTGTTGCAGCATCGCATTATACCCTGGAAAGTATAAAAGATTTTAGTGTGGAAAATCAGAGTTGGTCGGATCACCAGCCGTTAAGGCAGAAAGTGTCTTTACAAGGAATAGACAGAACAAAAATACTTAACCTGCTCCCAAAATACATCTGGAGACCGTCTATGGCTAAGCATTTTCATTCCCGCGTACATCTTTGGCATCGGTGCAATTGGATGCGAACTGCCTGAGATTAGAAAAACTTCAAGAGGTTATAAAAGCCGCTGTCCCTATTCCAAAAAAAAACCGTTTTCCTAAGTAAACAGAAATGGTTTGATCTGGAGTGCTTCTTGGAGCGTAAGAAAGTACTGAAGCTTCTAAATAAGTGTGTAGCTTATGGAGAAGATAACAACGAAGAAGACTATGTCGAGAGGAATCAAAAATACCGACTATTGTGTATGGAAAAAAAAGATAGATACTGGCAGCAGCTGGGAGAAAAGCTGGATGAGGTCAAGGACAGCAAGGCCTGGTGGAAGGTAGCAAGAGAGTTAAAAAATAGACACTTCCAGACAGGAAACAACATCTCAGCATCGGACTTTCAGAGCTATTTTCAAAATCTACTGAGCCCAGAACAAACTGCAGAGGACATTATCTTAGTCAGAAACTTTGCAACAGATGATTTGTGGGATACGCATATAACCAGGACCGAAATATTGAAAATACTGGATCAAGTAAAGCTGAATAAAGCACCAGGAGAGGATAGAATTCCATATGAATTCTACATAAATGCCCCAATGGACTTCATCGACTCACTGGCTGAAGTCTATAATGGCATGCTGGATACAGGACGGATTGAAGAAAACTGTACAACATGTGTCGTATTCCCAATTTTCAAAAAAGGTGACCCAGACCTACCACAAAATTTCCGAGGGATATCTTTTATAAACAGCATAGCGAAAGTACCATGACTTGGCGTCTTAACAGTGGGAAGAGAAAATATCCGCCTTCTATTGTATGCAGATGATATAGTCATAATGGCTGATGAAGTCACTGTATTACAGCAAATGATCGATCGGCTTGAAATATATTGTAAGGCATGGAACATGGAAGTTAATATGACCAAATCGGAAATAATGGTTTTCAGGAAAGGAGCGCGGCTGGCAAAGGCTGAAAATTGGACACTTCAGAGCGAACCCATAAATATCGTACCTGAGTACAAGTATCTAGAAGTTATGTTGACGCCCACTTTAAATTGTTGTTGGCATGTTACAGCTAGAACTGCGGCTGCAAAGCAAAACATAACTTGGAAGAGCCTTCTCGGCATAAACAATGTCTCCACCCAAAAGAAATGGAAAATCTATGATGCCGTGTGTAGGTGCAATACAAGCTAACGAAGCGCAACACAATAAAGTTGATAAGCTGGTAGCCTTTTTCATGAAGCGTATTTATAATTTGCCACAGACAACTCCACTATATGCTGTTGAACTGGAAACGGATAAATACGGTAGTAGGCACCTTCGTTACATATGCAAGACTTTGTTCATAGGCTGCCAAGAGTCCTTTCTCAGCTGGTGCTGGAGAAAAATATTTTCTGGGCAAAAGAGATAAGCACACTGAGCTCATAACACTGTGGAACACTCAAAATAGCCTGGGATTGGGACCAATAAATTGTGAAACTAGAGGCATCAGGTAGCAACTCCTCATACCCAGTTTTTCTTGAGCACGTCAAGTTCGCGTTTAATGGGCACATTTATACTAGCAACACACAGTTACAACATCTGTTGCTGGTCAAATAAAGATGAGAGCTAAAATTTTGGAAAATTCACCAAAGATGAAGGGAATCACCACAATTGTTTTACCAAATTCCCGTCTCCAATAGATAAGCGGTTATTACCCCGCCCATAAAGGTTCAACTTAGTAAATCGGATGGATGATTTTGATATCCATTTGGACTGAATAGTTTGAATATCGTAAAATTCGATTCATGTCGATTAATGTTAACATGATCTAAAATTTTTATCCAATCGAGCTTAAAGTCGTCCAAAGGATATGAAAAATGGATGTTATAATATAACAAAAAATGGTTTTGATAAAAAAGGTTTTGTAAAGAACTTACCTTAATCCCTTCAGGCAACTTTCATGCACCAATATCCAATTCCTATCCAGCAGCACTCCCAAACACCAAAGCTCACCATTAACATACACATCCGCCAGCCAGGGCCAGTGCAATTCCTCTATAGCCTCATGCAATTCCTCCTGCACCAATAAGGTCTTATTCTTTTTACCCTTGATGAGCAATTCCAAACGATCCAAAATCTCATCCTTTTTATTTAACACTTGAACGGGAAGATTGGGTTTAAAGTGTACATTGGGTTTGTTATACGTCTCAATGGTGGGCAGCATTAAGGGTATCTCTTCCGCTGGTTTGGGTTTAACTGGCTGTCCCGCTGACAGAGTTTTCAATGGTTTGGTCTGATTCGAGCTTAGGTTGCATTCCACATAAATGCCCACACATTTTTTCGCTAAAAGACGATGTTTCTTCTCTCTGGGCAAAGTGGGAAAACCATCCTCCGGCAAAATCATTTCATGGCTGGTGAATTGCACATTATCCCTTAAATGGGTATGGGGATGATGTGCAAAGCGTGTCCTCTTGGCTAATTCTGGTGTAATTGGCTGCATCTCTCGTTGGCTAACAAATTCCGTGCTATTGTAAAAGTGAGCTCCCTTGAATCCTAACAAAGCACACACAGCATCAGCTGTATTGCGTTGATGCTGATGGAAGCCCGTGTCATGGGCACAGACCACACGCCAAACTCCATGAGCATTTTTGGAAAAGATTCCTGCACTGCTAAACTTGGGCTGCTGATGGGCATCAAAGTGTACATCATGGCCATTGGTAAGGGCAACTGTAAGTTAGGAAATTCAAAATTTAAGCATCTTTAAATGCATTCAAATACTTACAGCAATCCTTTTCGTCCTCCTTGAAATGACAGTCCACTATATCATCACAGCGTTTGGCCAAAGGTAAACAACTCTTGGACAAGGGACAACGGAATTCATTGCTCTGGCAGCCTATGGATGGGTTAAAAATCAATTTCTTTTAATTTATAAATATTGTTTTGGTTACTCACCGCAGTTTTGCTCATCTGTCAGATCCTCACAATCCGATTTGCCATCACATATCAGAGCACTTAGACTACCTTTAAGATAATCCCTACAAGTGCAGTTCAACTCATCGGTGCCATCTTCACAGTCCACTTTGCGATCACAATGATGCTGGAGTTCCACTATTTGGGGGATTCTGAAGAAGAAAAACATAAGCGTTTGGTTAGAAAAAGTATTTTGCTTATTTGTAGAAAGATGGTAGTTAGAGAGCAAAGAAGCTGGGCTAGGTCCTTTGGATAAATATGTAACTCTGTCGTATTTACTAAATTTGTTCAACTAATGCAAATCGGATTTTAGCAATGCAAAGATCGCTGATGATTTGGTAGAGATACCAATGAAACAGCTGTACGATCAACTAGCCTTCTTTGTGGTGTGTTGTGTTTCTGTTTTTGAAGTTATGTACAAGCTTAACGAGACCTCGAGCCTGCAGAATATTGAAGGTTTTATAAGAAGTTTAAATTATCATGAAGATTTAGGGTCGACTTCCTTTCTCCCAGATAGCTTCTATGTGTTAGATAAATCTTTAATTTACTCTGTAATCGAGTACGCACAACGTAAATTGACGCAGGATTACAGCTGGTGACAGATAAAACAAAATTACTGTTGGTCACCAGAAAACAGATACCGCTAGAGGTGGACATAAGAGTCGACGAAAGTATCGTAAGGACTCAGAGAAGTAACCAAGTACCTGGGAGTCAGGCTTGATTCAAAATTGACCCATTGACCATTGACCCATCCATTGCTTGCAATCCAAAGGACAACGGCGCTGAGGATGATTAGAGCATACAGAACTTTATCAGGAGCGGCAGCTCAGCTCATCGTGGGAGTAATTCCGATCGACCTACTAGCCAGAGAACGCAGCAAAATCTATACGATGCGACATGCGGGAGATACAACAAAACAAATTGGCGACACCTGCAGAGAAGAAACTCTAGCACAGGGGCAAAACAGATGTCTAATTTTACAATGAGTTTTGATTATTATGAAGACGGAAAAGTAGACGGATGTTAGGGATCGCAACACGGATGAATAGATAGAATAGAAGATCGAAAATGTTAAATTGAGTTTAGATTAGATAGATGTCCAATACAAGCTTCACTTCTTCGTTTTGTGTTAAAAATACAAATCACTCTCAGGAATACCACTAATAAAACTCCATTTCTTTCTTAAATTCAGCTTGTTGTTTTTAGTGACGTAAATCCGTAGAGATCGTTTCGAAATTCCCAAGCGGTTATAACAGGCAAATGCTGTCTGGCTGTAGTCAGCCAAACCGCTAAAGATTAAACAGGGATGCTCAAGAAAAAGCAGTACGGTCAACCTGCCTATGTGGGGTTTGCTTTTTAAAAAATTCTCTATAAATTATTTATATGGGTTTTTGCGACCTGTTTTTTGTCAAACTTTTTATATCTGGCTGGCTTGAGGTCGGTGGAGAGTTACAATTCAATGTAATCAACACAACAAAAAACGCCGTGACTCTGCTATGGAGGATCATTGGGCAGATTGTAACTCTCCACCGACCTAAAGCCAGCCAGATATAAAAAGTTCTATAAATTATAGATAACTTTTGATGCACACACAAGAGGGCAGAGGATAGGCGGGGGGATGTAAAGGGTGTAAAGAGGTAGTGAAAGAGGGAGGAAATAGGGGGAAAGAGGGTGGAAAGGTGGGGGAAGAATTGGGAAAGAGTGGGAAAAAAAGTAATGAAAGAGATAATGAGAGAGGCGATGAAAGAGGTGATGAAAGAGGTATTAAAAGAGGCATATTGATGAAGGAGGTGATCAAAGAGGTGATGAAAGAGGAGATGAAAGTGGTTAAGAAGCAGGTGATGAAATAGGTGATGTAAGAGGTGATGAAAAAGATGATGAAAGAGGCGGTGAAAGAGGTGATGAAAGAGGTGATGAAGCAGGTGATGAAATAGGTGATGTAAGAGGTAATGAAAGAGGTGATGAAAAAGGTGATGAAAGAGATGATGAAAGAGGTGATGAAACTGGTTATGAAAGAGGTCATGAAAGAGGTGATGAAAGAGTTGGTAAAAGAGAAAGAAAGAGGTGGAAAGAGGTGGATCAGTGTCTAAACACTGACTAGCATCGGTTTTACATCAAAGCCTTGTAAGTGTTAACGACACTCACACCTTTTAAAAAAAAAACGTCAGATCCGCCCTTATGTAGATGGTCCAAACATAAAAAACCTACCCTTTCAACTAAGAGGATTTTGTTAAAAATGTAAAAACCAGAGATTAAAACCGAAACGAATAACGGTTTGGGTTACGGTTACTGTTTTGGCCGATCGTTTTTTTCCGGATAAGGTTATATTACGGTTGTGGAATATCAGTTACGGTACTGGCTACGGTTATTAACCTCATTTTGTTTCGGGTTTGGGTTACGGTTACGGTTATTAGTATAAAACAGCGATGGCCCTTGGTGGCATCCCGTGGCCGAAAACATTTCGCTATTCACATGTACACGACCCGAGCGCTCGCCGAAGCTGAGACCAAAAGAGCAGAAAGGCGTCATTCGCTCGACAGAGTTCGAAGCGATTAGGTCGAAGGAGATTCACGGAGCTTTATTTTCGCACACTAATACACTTTCACTTTTTGGCCTCGCTCTCGCTGGCCATCGCTGGTATAAAATATCAGCTTGACAATTTATGCTGACAAAAGTGGGGACTCATTATAAATTCTACTATTGAAAACAAACGCTCCACACTTATTTGTGTGGGTGGTACAGCTAGCAAAACTTTTGATAATTTTAAAAGATCAGGAAATATTGTTTAATTTTTTCCCACCGTTAAACTTTGTGTCGCCAGGCTATTTTTTTCTTTCAGAAATGAATATTTTTAATGAAGACGTCCGATTATTTTTAATTAGAACTGTTCAAAATTTCCCACCAACTTGGATTTGGACTGTTTTCCCCTGATAATTCAATCAAATTATGGTTTAATACAGTTAATTTTCTGCTTGGCAGATTAAGACACATTATGTCTCGGATCAAGAAATATAGCACATAGGTGAGCATCATTCTCGAACAGACTTGGTCCTAAATTCTAATTTGTGAGACTAGTTTGGTCAATGCGAGTTGATTTTGATTTCAAATTAACATGAATCCAGATAGAACGTAAGGTTACTGAAAAAGCAGAGAAAGTTACATTTTGATCGGCTAACTAGCGGCTGTATATCAATACTAGTGGAAAGATAAGGAGGGTAAAGATTTTGGTTAGCTGCACTCACTATTTCTTGTTCTCTCTCTTTTTACTGTGGCCGTCAGCAATAGTGCGGCGCAATGTATGCCATCCAGCCATAGCTACCAGGGGCCGAAGTCACTCATGTGTTTATGCAAACGCGAACTTATGGTTGTTTGATTTGGTGAACACTGAATTGCATGAAAGTTGTACACTGTAGTCTGGAGAGAGATCGCTTGCTCACTAACACAGCACACTTTTCTGTCCTCTTACTTTATCCCGGCACTGATTTACGTTTATCAAAATTTGTATTAGTAGAGGAAAACCGAAATTAACCCGTATATTTGTTTCTGTTTCGGTTTTGATAACCGGTTTTGGTAATAAAGGTTGTAGGGTTACGGTTATAAAAAAATTTTTTTTCGGTTACGGTTTGACGGTTTTAATCTTGGAAAAACAGTATTCTGATATGCCAAATTTTGATCCAAGATTAGCTCAAAGGTTTCTACTCACTTTTGGCACACAAATTTATTGGGTATCTCTGTCTTCTTATGTGTCTTATCTTGGCTGCTTCTTGTGGTGGTAATGCTGGGAGTTCTCTGGGTGCTGGTAGTGGGTGGCAAAGTGGTTAAAGTAGTGGTTGTTGTTGAGCTGGTTGTGTCTTCTGTGGTTATAGGTGTTGGATTAGTTGTAGCGGGATTGAAAGTGGTGGTGTCTGCGGGGGAAGTTTCTGTAGTTTCAGTAGTTTCCATTGCTGTTGTTGATGTGGGTAATGTGGTGTCCAATAAAGTGGTTGTCGTGGTTAGTAACTCAATAGTAGAAGCATCCGTAGTACTTTCAGACATGCTGATGGTGGTCAGTTCATTGGAAGTCATCAAAGTAGAGCCCTCTTCCATTAGTTGGGTGACCAATTCAGAGAATTTCATAAAGTCCTCCGTAGAGGTGGGGAAAGTTGAGGGATTGGAGGTGTCTGTGGCAAATGTAGTGGTTGTGGGTTCAGTTAAATCGTCAGGTGTTGAACTTGAGGCATCCAGCTCGGTAGTGGTTTGAAGATCCTCCTCCTCCTTGTCCTGCTCTAGCTCCGCTTTTAAATCCGGCTCTTCCACATTTATATCCTGTCGTTCTTTACTTTGGGGTGGATGATAATCACTTTCCGTGGTGGTGCTCACATTTTGCTTGGCACTGCCCACCATATCGGGTATGAAATTGTAAGAACAACCCACTTCATCCTCACCACCCAGACAATCCACATTTCGATCACAACGCTGTCGCTTGGCTATGCATCGCTTGCCACCCCAAACACACACAAATCCTGGACAGAGCTGTAGAGGTTGAAGAGCTGGCAGCAGTTGGGGACTTGAAGCTTTTTCTAACCAATCCAAATAGAGAGCCACCCGGGTGTAGACACCAAATTCCTTGGGACGAGCACAGCCATTGCCATGACTGACAACACCAGCCAAATAGAACTCCTCGGGATTTTGAACACTTTGACAGAATAGTGGACCACCTGAATCACCTTGACAGGCATCACGACCGCCATTCGGATCACCGGCACAAATATCATTTGCAGCCTGATCCTCGGGTTCGGTGCAACGTTTACGTATGGGTACTATTACCTGACGCAAGAGATCACCTGGTGGGAGAGTGAAATGAACAAAAATGAGTAATCTTCTTTGTTCAGTTGTTCAGAAATAAGAAGAGCAACAGAGTGAGTAAATGATTATTCTAACCCAATACTTACTACTGGGACCCTTCTCTCGTATGGCCCCCCATCCCACCACTGTGCATAGACTATGCTCCTCTGGTCCCCATATCCAATCCTTTCCCATTGAGGTTCTACCCGCATTAGGTAAACAAATAGGCTTCACCCAGCGATTGTATTGCAAAGGATTGGCCAGTCTCAGCAGTGAGAGATCATTACGCATACTTCGGCGTTCATAAGCCTGATGGACCACCACATGGGACACGGTTTGAATTTGTGTGGCGGGTGAGTAACTGGTCCTTCTCAGCAAACCAGCTCGAACTTCATAGTAATATTTTTGATAATTGATGGCACAATGGGCAGCACTTATGATCTGTAGAGAAAGGGAGAAATTAGCTACACAGAATAAAAGAAAATATTTAAAAATAAAAGTGTAGACAGTTATTTCATAACTTTAAAAATCTAAATTTTCATTTTAAGATTCATTTATTTTAAATAATCTTTTATATAAAGTTATTCAGCTCCATTGGATAAAAAAATTGATTAATTAAATTTCAACGTTTATTTTAAAATCACAAAATAACAGTTATTTAGCAGCTTTCATTTTAAAAGTTAAAGATAAACGTTGAATCGCAATATTTGCGAAGTTATGCAAGCTATTGGGACATAAAGTTGAGTATGCACGTACCTTGAGTCCTACTACCACCTTACCGATTTTGGTTCAAGTCGGGTGACTATTACACATACCTGAACTAAGAACAAATTGTCGCTTATATGCAATCCAATGATAGATAAAATATATTATTAATAATATATTGTGGCTCGTGAGCCACAACACGCGGCTCTGAGCTGGGAGCCATTAACCGGCTCTCGGCTCGTGAGCCATAGCACATGAGCCGCTCTCGGCTCGAGAGCGCCAGCTCTCTGTTCTACGCTGGGAGCCATGACTGTGCGGTTCACGAGTTATTCTTACCTATTTACCGTGACTGCCGACTTTAAAATCGCGTAATAATACCAATGAGGATTCAAAATAGTAAAAAAATGAAGAACGTTAACCAATCAAGTGGAAAATCCTGGCAGGATCAATGATTGAGCGCAATTTGAAGCTAACGGATCTCCATGGTAATAAGACCGCTAATTAGTTCAGAAACTGCTTTTTCATGTTTAAAAAGACCACACATAATAACATTGCCCTGTTTATGACAATACTGAACCGCGATAAACACCTTGGAAGACCAATGCTAAAGAATATAGTCAAGATCATAAGAATCGTTTTAAACCACTTTCCGTTAATGACAAATCAATAAATCGCGCAAAAAATACCAAAGAGGATCAAAAATAGTAACAATCCAAACAAATTGTACTCCCTATCAAGTGAAAAATGCTAGGATCAATGCATAAGAGCCATTCGCAGCTAATGGTTCTCCATGGTAATAAGACCGCTTTTTTAAAAAAAATTCTTTTCAATACCACAAATTATAATAACACAGTCATGATTATGACACTACTGAACCGCGATATACACCATGGAGGACCAATATTAAAGAATATACTCAAGATCACAAGGAACATTTCAAACCACTTTCCGTTACTGACAAATCATTCAATCGCGGAAAAATACCGAAGAGGAACAAAAATAGTAACAATACCCTCCCTATAAATCATATTAATTCTTGACCAGCGTCCATAGACGAGTCGATATAGCCATGTTTGTTTTGCATCACAGTTCAAGACATATTGCGTTTTTATTCTTTAGCATTGATCTTCCATGGTGATTGTCTCGGTTCAGTTATGTCATAAACAGTGCAATGTAGTTCTGTGTTGACATTGAAAAGCAGTTTCTTAAGTAATTAGCGGTTTTGTTACCATGGCGATCCCATAGCTGCGAATGGCTCTTATGCATTGATCCTAGCATTTTTCACTTGATAGGGAGTACAATTTGTTTGGATTGTTACTATTTTTGATCCTCTTTGGTATTTTTGCGCGATTTATTGATTTGTCATTAACGGAAAGTGGTTTAAAACGATTCTTATGATCTTGACTATATTCTTTAGCATTGGTCTTCCAAGGTGTTTATCGCGGTTCAGTATTGTCATAAACAGGGCAATGTTATTATGTGTGGTCTTTTTTAAACATGAAAAGCAGTTTCTGAACTAATTAGCGGTCTTATTACCATGGAGATCCGTTAGCTTCAAATTGCGCTCAATCATTGATCCTGCCAGGATTTTCCACTTGATTGGTTAACGTTCTTCATTTTTTTTACTATTTTGAATCCTCATTGGTATTATTACGCGATTTTAAAAGTCGGCAGTCACGGTAAATAGGTAAGAATAACTCGCGAACCACACAGTCTGTGGCTCCCAGCGTAGAACAGAGAGCTGGCGCTCGAGCCGAGAGCGGCTCATGTGCTATGGCTTACGAGCCGAGAGCCGGTTAATGGCTCCCAGCTCCCGAGCTGTGGCCACGCTCAGAGCCGCGTGTTGTGGCTCACGAGCCACAATATATTATTAATAATATATTTTATCTATCATTGGATTGCATATAAGCGACAATTTGTTCTTAGTTCAGGTATGTGTAATAGTCATCCGACTTGAACCAAAATCGGCAAGGTGGTAGTAGGACTCAAGGTACGTGCATACTCAACTTTATGTCCCAATAGCTTCATAACTATATGCGATTCAACGTTTATTTTTAACTTTTAAAATAAAAGTTGCAAAATAACTGTTATTTTGTGATTTTAAAAATAAACGTTGACAAATAACAGTTATAATCAATTTTTTTGTCAAAATAACTGTTATAAAAAAACTTTTATATAAAAATTATAAAATAACAGTTAAAAATATTTATATTTTAAAAGTTATGAATAACCCTTTATGTCCTAATTTCATAGTGCTTGCAAAGACTTGAACAATGGTACATTTCTCGTATTCGTAGCTAACTCCCTTCACCGTGACTTTTTTTGAAGATTTCATATTAATTTTTAAATTATTTTTTATTATAAAAAATGAATGCAAGACTTCATTTAATTATTTTTTTCTATAATATATTTTTAAAGTTTTATTTAAATAAAAATTGCTTTTAATTACATAAGAAGACATATCTATGAGCTGTGTTTCAATATCTTTAAATTGAATTGATAAAAATTGTGGTATCCTTAATATTTAATATTGATCATTCAAGGACATGCGGAAGGTTTTGAAACATAGAACATGTTGCTTGTTTCAAGAGATATATAAAAAGAATTTTTATTTTCAATTTTGAAATCCTTCTGGATTAACTGCCACTTTTCCTTTCAACTTCCGCTTCTGCCATCTTGTTGTTATCTACTCGCCGACGTCCGTGGCCGTCGTTTCTATTGAACTAATGCAAAGCAGCTGAAACAAATTCATATGCGGGCTCTGTGTTTTATTGTTGTCGCGTTCAGACATGTAACAAGAACATCATATGTGTCTCTCTTTTCTTTCTCCGATGTCTGTCGCAAACTCGAACGCAACAACAAAATTGCTTAGCGTAACCGGCACTCACCTCGCTTGCAAACGCCCGAGCGCTTTTCGCTATTCGCGGCGGCACACACACACACACAGATATTTATAGTAGTTGTTCTTGCTTAAAATATATTTTTTGTATTAGCGTAAGCTCAGTCTGGGCACCAATGAATAGGGGGTTTTTCCATGGTATTTTTTTCCATGTCCGACATGTCCTAATGAAATCTTTCCCCATGCTCATCACTTGTGTCGGCTAAGCGTTCGGGGAAAAAATCCAAATGAGAGTCCAAGAAGTGTACTTTTAGGGACATGTTACATTTTATTTCTTTAAAGTTTTGGACCATCTCAGAAACCGTTGGTTTGAACTGCGGTGTACTTTGACCTCCAAGGAATTCACTAAAAACTCTCTTTACTGAAATCCACGTCTTTTTTCAATATCACTTAAGGTCATCAGGAAGTCCCCATCTTCTTTCATCAATCTGCGTATTTGCGGCCCTACGAAGACCCCTTCTTTGATTTTCGCATCGCTGAGTCTGGGAAAGAAATGCTTCAAATACTCAATTGCCCGTCCATCCTTAGGAAGTGCTTTCACAAAGTTCTTCATCACTCCAAGTTTAATATGAAGAGGTGGTAGACAGATTTTTTCTGCCTTGGCTAGGGGCAAGCGCAGAACATTCTGCTTCCCAGAAGCGAAATCAGTACGCGGAGCCCAACTCTTTCGTATATAATGGTCCTTGCGTGCACGACTGTCCCACTCGCAAAGAAAACATCCGTACTTAATAAATCCTAATTGCAATTCCATGACCAAGGATACCATTTTCAGATCTGCACAAATGAGCCACTGGTGATGTTTGTAGTCGATTTTTTCCAATACGTACTTAACAGTCTCATGAGTTTCTTTTAAATTTGTTGAGTATGCAATGGGTATTGAGGGAAAGGTGTTCCCAATATGTAGAAGCACCGCTTTTAAGCTATTGCAAGAAGAATCAATAAAAAGGCGCCACTGGTCTGCATCATGCGTTATACCCATTCTTGGACATGAGCTCACGTTTCCATCACCTTGACAGGTTGGTAAAGATGATGATGGCAGATCAACAGATGAAACAGTGGGAAATTTGAAGTGATCTTTATTTCTTCTCGAATAGCCCGATACTTTGGATAGGCAAAAGTAGCAATCTGTTAGATGATTGCTCTGTTCTCTCCAATGTGCTGGGACAATGAATGGCATCATTATTTTTTTTCTTTGATAGAGAGCTGGAGTTTCCGGCGGCAGCGAGTACATATTGAATGTGGTACCCATGATTTGTCCAAGTTGACCATTCGACTGCCAAAGACCCTTTCGTAAGCCGTTTGAACCGATTGCTTGATGGACTCTCTTTGACACTTTGGAGTGTACCTTGCGCAAACATAGCAGAAAGAGTCCGGTGAATTTAAGCACTCTCGCGGCATTTTAAAAATTTAAAAACAATTAAAAATTGATTTTCAAAAGAGCCTACTGACACGAAATTATGCTGGTTTGTTTGCTCGAAACATGTAAAATATACATCTTCCTTTTTAATTTATTTACGGTTTCTTGCCCATCAATCAAGAATTTGGTTTTTGGCCCTCGATAGAGGAAAGATCAACCTATTTATCTAAATTTTCACACGCATTATTCCGTTAAAGATGGCTTTTTAATATATTTTTGAAAGTTGCCTTTTTAGGCATTTTTACCAACTTTGACCATTGATATCTTAAAAACTTGACGTGCTAGAATAATTTGGAAAATTGACTTGTATTCAGCTTGAAAGCCTCCGTCGAACGGTATCAACCTCATTCCCCGGCCCGAGATGACCCAATATTTGTTGAACTGTGTATTTTGTTAAGCTAATGCTATATCAAGTTGCATTTTATACCATTGGGGGGTATATAAAAATTGTCGGTGTTTCTAACGCATAGAAGGATTAGCAATCTCCGACCACATAAAGATTATATTCTTGATCCGTGACGCTGTTGATATAACCCCGCGCCGCCGCCGTCGCCGTCACACGTTTTGTAAACGTTACACATTTGTCGGAACCGGCCGGATCGGATGACTATAGCATATAGCTGCCATAGGAACGATCGGTTGAAAAAGTAGACTTAGTGAGAAAACTTTTTGTTTTTCAATGCTATCTCTCCCAACCCCCTATTTATAAGTTTTCTATTGATTTCACATAATTTCACCGAGTTTATCAAAATCGGACAACTATATATTATAGCTGCCATACAAAGATAGGTCTGAAAAAATGTCTTAGTAAGAAAAACTTTTTTGTTTTCAATGCTATCGCTCCCACTTTACAGATCTATATTATAACTACCACACAATTTTGTCAAGTTTGATTTAAATCGGATGACTATAGCATATAGCTGCCATAGAAACGATCGGTCAAAAAAAGTTATTAAAAGTAAAAAAAATTTTTTATAAATATATCGTTTAAACATTTTAAAACCCGGCAGCATATATAAATGCTCAAAAGTATATAAACTTCGGTACAGCCGAAGTTAGCTTCCCTCTATTTTTAAAACTCATTTTAAAACAACTAACATTTGGGGTGGAAATCTAGTTCTCATCCCATAAATTTGAATCTTGATTTTCGCTTATAACAGCTGTAACTTTGCCTGCGGTCCTGACAATAATGTCCATAGATTTTCGACAATTAGGGCATATCGACCCCTGTGCGCGGAAACTAAATTTTAAACTTTTCGATGCGATGGCTGGCAACATCACTACAAATTGATGCAACATTAATCAATTTATTTAACTAAACTCATAACTATTTTTGTGAAAAAAAACTGATTTATTTCCAAATATCTGATTTTTGGGACATACGATGTTTTTGCCCACCAATTTTTTAAGTGCATCATCAAGTTTGTCACTTACGATAATTTTGCAAAATAGGTCAAATTGTACAAAATACATAAAAACAAAATAAAAAAGAATATTTTCTTATGAAAGATCAATGAAAAAATAAAATATTCATAATTTTTATTTCAAGTATGTAATTATAAAACTAAAATAAAGAAAATTTTCAATTTAACCAAGTCTTATTTTAACAGAGTAAATAAATAGATTAGTCTTCTTCATCACTCTCAACCAAAGAGACTTTTAAATTTGACGAATGTTGCAGATTGAAGTATTCATCATGATATTTTGGAGTAATACTATTTTTTAAACAAAGGTTTTGTAAGTCAATATATTTTTAGGTCAAAAAACATAAGGTATTATGTTATAATGATTTTATCTTCTCGGCAAAATTTAGATTGGTAATAGTCTTTTCTGAGAACTATCGAAATAACCATATTGTAGTTCAATTGAACCTAAATTTTGGCTGAAATTTGGCGATGTGCAGCGAATTCATGTTCAATTTAATTTTACTGGGAAGTAATGAATTCGCGATTGACTTCCAGTTTGGAAAATCGGCACGTATGATCTTTGAGATCTTCTTACTTTCTTTTTGTTTTCTTAAAAAATGCACTTGCTATCATCCTTGTCTTTGATGTGCATCTGAAATTCATCTGTATTCATGCTATATTTTTTGTCTTCTTTATCAAGAAACTTAATATTTTCGCACTTAGTGCACTTATCTTTTTTGGTAATAAAACGCATCAACAGAAAATAGAACTCTTAAAATCATACTTTAAGAAACTTCCTGCAGTGCCATCACTTTATTGCAGAGCCAAAAGCACTAAAGTTTATTTGTCGCAGGTATTCAGAAACATTCAGAACCTTTATAAGTGCTATAACTGCGTTTTATTGTGAGGAACCATCTTTGGTTTAGGATCAACTAACGTCCACACAGAATTTACTGCTCAATTTAAATGCAGGAAAACAAGGTAAGACGGATGAAACAAATTCGAAAAACTCCATCTGAGCAAGCTGTTACTGACAGCGCAGTGGTTTAAAAGCGTGCTCTCCTCACTCGCCCCATTGCCATCAGCACTGCCAATTAGGCTATTTTCCCACCAGACTGTTGAATATCAGTATTGTGTGGAACATACGATCATTTCGCCCACAAGAAAAAAACTCATCATTGGCACATACGATTAAATTGATTTCGTTGTATCTCCGTAACCGAAGCGATTATCGCTATATAATTATACCAGATGATGATGTGGTGGATTTAGAACTAATTGGCATTAAAATGTCAATTTCGTAAAAAATGGCACATACGATGTTTTCGCGCACAGGGGTCGATATGTTTGATGAGATGGCGCCGTTAACTGTCCGACAAATAGAATGGAAACCATTTTAGCAAATGGTTGTAGCGACAAAACTGCTATAAATCAAAGTAAAATTTGACTTTGAGGCCAATTTCGACACCATTCGCCAATATTATATGGTGCGTTTGATTTTTCTCAGTTACGCATTAATATGTGTAGCTATCCTATAAGCTACATAAAATCAGCAATTAATGCTTAGTGTGGCAATTTCAAGAACGGCAGTTAGAGCGCGCGAATATCTTGGAAACGGAAACTAAGATATGGCTTTGACATACCAACTCGTAATCAACATGAGTAGGCTCACGGATTGGTTAAAATTCTCGGGATACTTTTTGTGTAGAACAGTCGTTATCAATATGATCCTGTCGTATTGCTTTGAAACTAAAAATGTTATATTGCTAGGGCAATGTGATATGAAAAATGACAAAGTATTTTTTATATAGATCAAAATATACTAATTCTTCGTCTGTAGCGAAGTTTTGATACCCTTTTGTAATGGAAACAAATTTATTTGGAGTATCTCAACGGTTAGCGACTTCGACCAAACTTCGCAGATCAGATTAAAAACATTACATTTACCCCTGACCGTGTTTGAGAGCAGTTATATTGAGAGCAAAACAGTTTTTCTTACTAAAATCCATTTTCCGACCGAACATTTGTATGGCAGCTACAAAAGTAGTCATCCGATCCGGTCGGTTCCGACATATTAGCAGCGTGCAGTAAAAGAAGACTCTGTGCAAAGTTTCAGCTCGATAGCTCCAAAACTGAGGACTAGTTCGCGTAGAAACAGACAGACGGACAGACGGACGGACGGACAGACGGACAGACGGACAGACGGACGGACAAACAATAATCGACTCAGCTCGTCATGCTGATCAAGAATATATATACTTTATGTGGTCGGAGATGATTCCTTCTATGCGTTGCAAACTTCTGGGCAAAATTATAATACACTTTTCAAGTGTATAATAAAACATAAAGAAATCATAGCTCGTATATTACACTCAACCCAATGTTCAATTTGTTTGCTCACGTCACTGACCGGAATAACAAAACGCTTTCGTGCTTCCCTCAACCGAGTGTGTGCTACAATCGCACTCTCTGTTCAGTGGCTGTGGTTGAACGCACAGCACTGATCAGTCTGAGAGTAAGGCAATACTAGACCCAGTCAGTCAATCGATCATAAAATGCGTGCTTCTCGAAGACCAAACTGTAAATATGTTAGTTGAAAAGGTTGTAGACTCAAGAGAGCGCCAGAGTTTGGCATAAGCAGAGAGCGAGTCAGTGTGCAAGAGAACGAGAGAACGCATATAGTTTGTCACGCCTAGGCTGTAAGCTTACACACCGATGCATACATACGAAGAAGACCTTTTGAATGCGTGAATTTTGACAAAAGGTTCAAGACAGATCTGAGAGGAAAAAAAAACCAAAAATATGTTACTCTCCTCTCACAAACAAAGAGAGGCAGAGCGCCTAGTTAAAGGTTGTTTCGGTACCTCTATTCAATGTGGTTGCGCAAAATGGAACGTTTTAACCAGGCAAATGGGAGGAAACCGGTTTGTGGCGGGACCTCTGTAAAAAATATAAGATTGCTAGTAAATCTTGATATATTTTTTGTGTGCAGGATTCTTTTTCAAAACAAAATGGATTTTAATAAAAGATCAAATGAATATGTCATTAAGATCAAATCGGACATTTGAAAAAAGGATATTTTTCAACAGTTCAAAGGCACATAGTCATTAAGATCAAATGGATATAATATAAAGATCAAATGGATGTTACGAAATCAAATCGACTTTGAAAAGATCAAGGATATTAATCAACGATAGTTCGATGTGTTTTAAAACATCCTATAGATATTTTAATCTCCTACAAAATTTTCAACTCTTTCAAAAAAACTCACCCAACGTTCGGAGTAAATGCTGCCACCACAGTGAAACTTGCCATCTCTATAGATAGCCACCACAAAGGGCCATTGCAGTGCCTTGGTGTAGCTACCACCTACAATGCGTCCTTCCCCCACCAATGGATCCTTCACCGCTGTACGTTTTACCCGCTTGGAATGCTCCGTGTTGGTATGCTTGTGCCTTAAGCCACACTGAGCTGGTGGGCACTTGACATAGGCCACATGATCCACCAACGAATCCTCACTATTACGACCATGACAAGCCTGTGCAAAGTGGATGCCCGCCTGCAGGGCGGGCTCCACAAAGGGACCTGGCAAAGTAAGGGCCTTGAAACTGAGTTTGGGCAAGGCTCCATTACCCTCCTGTTCGCAGGCCAAAGCCGCCCACTGGGCACCATTATTGCACACCGGATGCCAATCCCCGCGATAATTATGATACAAATAACCCTCCGAGGAGGAGGCCGCATGCGACTGTAGAGAGAAGGAGAAAGATTAGTCAGAACCCTGAAAACCCAAACACAGCCAACCTTACCATATGGTGAGTCACATCAGTGACCAGCATATTGCACTGCAGTTCATCCCGTCCATTGAAGCAGTTCATAAAGCCATCACATTTCTCCAAGCGATTATAGCACATGGACAAAGTGGAGCGATTATGCTTGACATACTCCTCGGCACTGTCGTAGCAGGAATAGGCCAGTGCCTCACAACCAAAGCAACCCAGCTCATCCTCACCCATGGGACAATCCGCATAGCCATCACACAAACGTTCCTCGTCCAGGCGATCGGCACACGAGCAGGCCGACTCATCACTGCCATCTGAACAGTCCACCACATTGTCACACCAGCGAGCGACGGGTATACACTCCTGACCGGGCCCAAAGCAGGCCAATTGATCCGGTTCCGAGCACTTGGAACGCTGCACAGACTGTTGGGGTACACCCGCAAAGCTGGCATAGATAATCTGTCCGGGATGATGGCCAACTGCTGTTTGATTGGCATGACGCATCTTGAAATTGGCATTGGAGAAAGCGTTTTGAGGGCCACCAGCTGGAGGAGAAGCCTGCCCACTCTGATTTTGCATGTAGGTGCAGTAGACCTGCTGCTGTCCTCCAGCAGTGGAAAATTTCTGAGGCGAGGCATTCTTGGAAAAGATGTTGGCCCCCTGGCCACCCGCTCCGGAGCCTCCACTGCCGCCAAAGAAATTGCCCGAGGGTCCAAATTGCTGGGGTACAAAGAAAATGCCACCGCCTCCGCCGCCGCCACCAGCATTGGAGGAGCCACCAAAGTGTGCAGCCTGCATGCCCATAAATGAGGGCGAGGCCGACCACATGGGCATACGGAAATTTGCGGGTGTCATGTAGAAGCAAACGGGTATGCTGGGCATGCCGAAATTGGGATTGAACATGAACTGGGCGGAAGCTTTCATGGTTTCACCAGAGACGGGAAATCCACCGGGACCACGGCTGGTAAACTGCACACTGGGCGAGGCAGTGAAGGTTTCACCCTTTTCCATGGTTTCTGCTGCCTCCAAGATGTCGGGTAATTTGCCCCTCATTTTTTGGGCAATACGCTGGCAGAGGGTGAGGAGCTGGGCATCGGCAGCTAAAGGAAAAATGAAAGAGAAGCACATCAATTTGGAAAAAGGAAAGGGAAGAAAAAAATTTGAAAAAAAGGTTAAAGAAATCAAGAGTTTTTAAAGAAAGAAGGACAAAGGAAGAATGAAGGAAGAAAGATAAAAGGAGGAGGAAGAAAGAAAAGGGGAATAAAGAACGAAGAAAGGAAGAAGAAAAAAAGGAGTAAGGAAGGAATAAGGAAAAGTAAGGAAGAAACATGAAGAAGGAAGGACAAATGAAAGAACGAAGAGAAAAGGAAAGAAAAAGATATGAAAAAGGAAGGAAGGAAGAAGGAAGGCAGGGGAAAGGAAGGAAAAAGGAATGTAGAAGGATGAAAGAAAGTAAAGTAAGAAAAGTAGGAAGAAAAAAGTAAAAGTAAGAATAAAGGAAAAATTAAAAATGAGGAAACAAGGAAAAATAAAGAAAGAAATAATGCAGATATAAGGAGAGAAGAAAAAAGGATATATAACGGAATAATGAAGTAAGAAGAATGGAAGAAGGAAGTAAGAAATAATTAAGGCAGAAGGAACAAAGAAAAAAGAAAGGCAGGAAGAATGAAAGAAGGCAGGAAGAAAGGAAGGAAGAAGGAAGGAAGAAGGAAGGAAGAAGGAAGGAAGAAGGAAGGAAGGAAGGAAGGAAGGAAGAAGGAAGGAAGAAGAAGGAAGAAGGAAGGAAGAAGGAAGGAAGAAGGAAGGAAGAAGGAAGGAAGAAGGAAGAAGGAAGGAAGAAGGAAGGAAGGAAGAAGGAAGGAAGAAGGAAGGAAGGAAGGAAGGAAGAAGGAAGGAAGAAGGAAGGAAGGAAGAAAGGAAGAAGGAAGGAAGAAGGAAGGAAGAAGGAAGGAAGAAGGAAGGAAGGAAGAAGGAAGGAAGAAGGAAGAAGGAAGGAAGAAGGAAGGAAGAAGGAAGGAAGAAAGAAGGAAGAAGGAAGGAAGAAGGAAGGAAGGAAGAAAGGAAGAAAGAAGAGAAGAAGAAGAAGAAAGAAGGAAAGAAGAAGAAGAAGAAAAGAAGAAGAAGGAAGAAGAAAGAAGAAAGGAAGAAGAGGAAGAAGGAAAAGGAAGAAGGAGAAGGAAGGAGAAGGAAGGAAGAAGAAGGAAGAGGAAGGAAGAAGGAAGAAGAGGAAGGAGAGGAAGAAGAGGAGAAAAGGAAGGAAAAGGAAAGAAGAAGGAGGAAGAGGAAGGAAGGAAGAGAGGAAGGAAGAAGGAAGGAAGAAGGAAGGAAGAAGGAAAGAAGAAGAAAGGAAGAAGGAAGGAAGAAGGAAGGAAGAAGGAAGGAAGAAGGAAGGAAGAAGGAAGGAAGAAGGAAGGAAGAAGAAGGAAGAAGGAAGGAGAAGAAGGAGGAAGGAAGAAAGGAAGGAAGAAGGAAGGAAGAAGAAGGAAGGAAGGAAGGAAGAAGAAGGAAGAAGGAAGGAAGAAGAAGGAAGAAGAAGGAAGGAAGGAAGGAAGAAGGAAGGAAGAAGAAGGAAGAAGGAAGGAAGAAGAAGGAAGAGAGGAAGAAGGAAGAAGGGAGGAAAGAAGGAAGGAAGAAGGAAGGAAGAAAGAAGGAAGGAAGAAGAAGGAAAAAGATGAAGGAAGGACGAACGAAGACAGGAAGGAAGAGAAAGAGAAGAAAGGAAAGTAAGAAGAAACGAAAAAGAAATTAGAAATAATAAAAAGAAAGAAAGATCTTGTAGAAGAAGGAAGTAAAAAAAGTAAGAAAGAAAAGGAGGAAGAAGAAAGAAAATAAAGAAAGAATGAAGTAAGAAGATGAGCGGAAGGAAAAAATAAAAGAAATAATAAAGGTAGAAGAGAGAAAGGGATAAGAACGGAAAGAAGAAGAAAGGAAAAAAAAGGCAGAAATAAAAAGAAAAATAAATAGGGATGAAGGAAGTAAGTGGGAAGTAGTAAGAAGTTAAAAGGAAGAAAAAAGGTGGGAAGAGAAACCGAATGTAGAAATAAGGAAGAAATAAGAAAGGTAAAAAGCAAGAAAAAAGAAAGGAAGAAAGGCAGAATATAGGAAAGAAATAAAGAGGATTTGAGGGAACGAACTAAAAAGAAAGAAAGATGAACAAGGAACGGAAAAGAAATAATGGAAATGGATGAGGCGAAAATGAGGCTGAATAAACAGAAGGCTGGAACATGAAAGTATGAATGATGGTAGGAAGAAACGAAGGAAGTTGAAAGGAAGAAGGAAGGAAGCAAACAAAATAAGAAGGGAGATGAAAAAGGAAACAAAGTTTGAAGGGAAAGCAAATAGTTTCAGGAAATAAGAAACAGTAGAGAAGACCAAATGAACCAGAAAGTAATAAAGAAGGTAATCAGGCCTGTTCTCAATTCCACTTCGGTTTTCGTATAAACGTTTGTACTTTGAACTCTATTTTAATAAGATTGTATGGAAAGATCCGCTTTCAGTAAAAGTGGAATTACTCAAGCAGTTGAAACCGACAGCTAATTGTCAAGTGGATTCAATTCGTAGAAAAATAAAGTCTTGATCTAGTAGGCACAAATTCCATTCAAATTTGTAAGAGTAAAATGGCCAATACAAACGTTTATACGAAAACCGAAGTGGAATTGAGAACAGGCCTGAATTTGAATGTGCCAAAAGGGACAAAAGGAAAGATATTCAAAAGAAAGAAGGTAGAAAATAGGAAAATGAAAAGGAAGCAAAGATCAAAGTCAACTGGAAAAATATACAGATTAAATTATTCCGCTCGACGAATTGCTTTCAAAAAGGAACAAAAACAAAACTATGAAGAAAGAACAATGAAATTTAGAAAGGGGATTCAACTAGAAAGAATTTTAGGAAGTATAAAGCCAAGAAGGAGGGAACAAACTAGGAAGTCAAAAGGTTTCTCACCATTCAATAAATTTCCATTGGCTGGATTAATCTTGGGACCCATTCGGTCCAAGCTTTTGGCATCCACTCCAGTGCCAAAGGTATCAATCAGCTCATCTTGAACCGGCATTGTGTCCAATTCAAACTGTCTTAACCAATGATCTGACGATTTCTCAGAGGATTCATTGGCGGACAAAACTTTAATGATGGGTTTATCCATTTCATGACGTTCAAAACTATCCAGCATATTCTCTATGCTGGTGGGATTATCCAGGGATGGACAGAACGATCTGGTTGAATGGTAGAGCTTAATTCATCGCTATTCGCATCGCCATCAATGATCCAACTAATTTTGCTGGGCTTTGGTTTGGTGGGATGAGCAGAGTGATGGAGTAAATGATCGGAAGATACGGTAGTGGTGATAGGACTTGATGTGGTGGGGTTGCTAGGGGTGCTAGCTGGGGGTTCTATGACCTCCTCTTCACCATCTATGATCCAATCGAAGGGTAGTTTGCGTGGAGCTGAGTCAGTATGGTGGGGTGTGGTAAAGGTGGTTGTAATTAAGGGTGATTCTGTGGTATCAAGGGAGCTTATGGGTTCATCAATATCTGTGATGAAGGAAGTTGTTGAGGTGGCAAGAGTTTCGGTAAGAACTGTTGAATGGGTTGAGGAATCTGTGGTAGTGGTTTCATTATCATCTGAGATGGCAAACAAGGTGGAAGTCTTTTCGGGACCGTCTGTGGTCCAGTTATCAGTTATTAAACTTGTTGATTCAAACTCGGAAAGAGTGCTGACCGTCTGAAGTTCCCTGGTGGTTCTCTGTTTGGGACCTTCTGTGGTTCTTAAAATCTCTTGAGGCTTTTCAAATTTATCTAAAATCCAAGTTAAAGGTTTGGTAGACGTTTCCAAACCCTCACTTGAGGTTACACTCATTTCTTGAGTGGTATTTAAGGGTTCTTTAATGGTTACACTCTTTGGAGTATTGTCTACATACACCTCATTCTCATCATGATCATGTCCATCGAGTATCCAACTAATGCGTGAGGGTTTTATTTTGGTACGCTTGGGTTTTTCTTGGGTCTTATTCAAAGGCTGAGTGGTCACCCTTTCCTGCGATTCCAGGCTACTTGATTCCAATTGCGGTTCATGTTCCACCATTATAGCCTTCATTTTTTCCATTTTTTGGGTAATTTCCTTGACCATATTAAACATTTTCTGAAAGGCAATTCTACAATCTTCTGAAGTCTGTTTCTTACATCTTTTATAATCAAGTTCCAATTGACTTAAGGCCTCTCGGGCTCTTTTACTTCTTAGCTTGGTATACAATTGTTGTACATTGGCCTCTAGCTGAAGTGGATCTAGGGAGGCTGCTCGACGCTGGTGATGCTTTCCTAACTTGATTTGTAAAGTTTGAGGATTGTCTTTAAGGCGATCCACCTTCATCTAAGGGCTGCTTGCCCGCCACATTGGCCTCTACCTGAAGTGCATCCAGAGAGGCTTCTCTACGCTTGCGTTGCCTTTTTTGCATACGAAACTTAAGCATTAAATTCTTCAATCTCATTTCCCTTTTTTTGGAACTAGGCTCTGGTGAAATGTCATTCCCCAACATAAAGTGTAAGGTTTGAGGACTAATTATTAAAGGTTCCTTCTCATCTAGGGGCTGCTTGGGTTGGAAAGCTCGATGTTCTTCGTTGAGGGCCATTATTTGACGCTGCTGATCTGCAAAATAAGAAAGTTAATTTTCATTTTCTTTGGTTTAGTTTTGTGTTTGACTCAACTTACCCATTCTTTCCATGGCAATGCCATGATAGATCAACGAGAACAGCAAAGTTAAAAAAATCAATATAGTTATGGCCACAATGCGTTTGCAGTATGCACGGGAACCGCATCTGCGTGGATTACGCAACAGGTGCTTGGCCTCCAGATCTAGGAAATGCAAGTTAAGATGTATTTATTATTAATCAAAACAATTTTCCAAAATCTTGTTGGGATAAGCTTAGCATACACCTCAACAAAGCAACTGCCAAAACCAAAAAACATCATATAAAAAAAATATAAATTAGTATGGGTACTTAGCTTTGGGTAAGAGTTTCCGAAAGAGAGAGGTTATTGAAAAAAGATGGTTATAAGTTTTTTTGTGTGTTATTATGTGGGGTGCTCCGGCTGTTATATTTATAAGAAATAACTCACAAAACAAAGGCCTTTGGTGTCAAAAGTTATGTGAGTTATTTTTGAATGGTATTTTTTGGTTTTGGCAGTTGCTTTGTTGAGGTTTATACTAAGCTTAATTCGAGGGTTGTCGAAATATCGATATCGAATACTTGCTGAATATATTTTTGGTGTGTATTTTTGTTAGTTTCGGCCACAAAAAGGAAGGTTTTCTGAAGGCATTCTCTTGGATATTACTAGTATTGCTGATATTACTTATATCCAAGAGAATGACTTTAGGAAACCTTTCGTTTTGTCCAAAAACACAAAAAAAGTATTCATAAAAATCATCAAAAGTATATTCGATATCGATATTTCGACAATCCCTACTTAATTCAGTTCATGTTTCAAAAACCTTCCATTTTAATCGTCAGTTAATACATGTAAGGGCAGCCATGATTTCAGTTCCAGCTCCTCCAAATCAAGGCTACTGAAGGGTTTAGAAAACTGTTTTACTTTGAGGAACTGAATTTGGATTCAATTTGCACATGCATAATAATTGACTTATCCATTTGTCTTTGCGAATTCTGACACATGCTGTCTCTGACATAAAGCAAAAGGAAAACCAAGGCAACTTAAGCTGGGATAAAGTCAATCACTAAAGCAGACGTTGTCATTAAAGTGTTCTTTGATTAAACCTCCCACGTAGCTTAATAAAATTTTTGTTTAATTTTATAAATGTTTTGTTTATTTTTTACATATTCTCCCCTTTTTTGTTTCATTTTATTTTGGTCAGCAAGTTCTCAATTTCGCAATATTTTTTATAAATGCTGATCCAGGTCAAACTTAATTGGAAGCAAGCTAAAGAAGAAGTTTTAACTTTTTGAACAACTTGATGGGTAAACCAAGTTTAAATTTTAATATGCAATATTTTAATCCAAGTGTTAACCAATTTGCCTACACTGGGAAAAAACGTTTTTTTATATTAAAAAGCTGGGGAAAAAACAAAATTAAAATACTTGAAATACCAGGCTATTCTCAACTCTCAACTTTCTGTAAAGCTTCTGATAATTTTACTGAATATGGAAAAAAAAAACTTCAACTTGAATTGGAATAGATCCCTTGACCTCACCGTTTTAAGGCAACGGTCTTGCCATTTACATCACTTAACATTCTTTAAATCTTAGAATTTGAGTATGGCTGGCAGGTGAATACCTCGAGGTTGACCCGAGCCTGCAACACTCAAGTTCAACGATTTAGAAAGGTCGCTAACTATAAACTATTCTTTTAATCGTGATTTACCGCACTGACTCTTTCCTTGTATTCAGTTCCAGAAGGGAAAAAATTAACCATAAACACTTTTTGGAAGTTAATATTTTCCATACTTTAATGAGATGAGCCAACAAACACCGACCAATAAGAAAAATTACAGACCTCTTCTCCTATTGATTTCAATCAGATCAGTCGGATTCGAGATTGTTTAATGTTTCCTTATCCAAAAATCGATTGTGATATTCAGCTTCTGAATTAAGATTAAGAAAAGATTTAGTGGCCGTCTGTAGCCTAGCGGTTAGCGTTAAACTGTAGGTCCCTTTCTCTTGTGAGAAAAATTTAAAGCACACACGCCAAGAGATTGTGAGAAGGCTTGGCTTGGCCCCGTTGGAGGAGCTATATAGTCAATTAAGATTTATATTCATTTGACTGCCTTTATGTACAGTTTTAAACGTATTTCTTAATCCAGCGGTGGGCACGGAGTTTGAGTTTGGAATCAGTTCAACAATAACAAAAATATAAACAACCCGCTATTATCTGGTCTCGACCTTTTGGCACTGCACGTGCGCAGATTCTGATACGATTTTTGTTGTTACACTTTAGGCTAGTAAATTGCGAATCACTATATTATAGTCTGAATGACATAGCTGCTGAATAAAAAATCTTGAAGCAATTGGAGCAAAGGCGTGCACAACGCTGCTTTAATCGATTCTTAAAAATCACAAGTTCTACTTGTTCGAAAAAATTGAATGGGTGGGCTTCACCTAAAACCATGTTTGCACCGATTTTAATATTATAATTTTGGGTTTAACGTTGCTGTACTCGATTTGCGAGTGTATTAAGTTTATTGCAAATGTATGTAACAGCTGAAGGGAACCATTTCTGACCTTATTGAGCATATATTGCGATTAACGCCAACGGTTGAGTTGATAAAAACCATGTTCGAACAATAGATCTCCAGAGATAATAAAGAAATAGTGGTTTGGCAGGTATGGAAAATCTATTTCTCTATACATACAGGCCGTTCAAGTTTGTTTAAATTTTTGTTACGCCTTCTCCCGCTCCCATTTTCTGAAAGATATGACTTTGCCGATATTTGGTAATCAAGACTATTTATAGTTTATCCAAAGGAATGATGCAAATCAAATAAACGATAGTCGAGTTAAATGGAAAACAAGCAATTATCGTGGCGGCTCCGGTCGCAAAAGGCGATGGGCAGCACTTCCCCACACTAAAATTTTTTTCCACAGACAGCATATAAAATTTTTGGGGTACAGAATAAGTTAAAGTCCGGTTCCGACCATCCTTAGCACATTTAAATCATGTGGAATCACAACCAACTTTTCAATTTACTGAAACTTGTTGCCTAGTATAATCGCATAGAGCCCAGATCCGGGAGTGACGCTCTCTATACTCGCTATCATGAAGCTCTGAGCGTGAAGAGATTGATACTGGACCATTAAACCAAGGAACATGAAAGGTACACAGAGAAAACAAAGTGAAGCAAACCTAAACGCACCGTATTTCGCCTGTTAAATTGCACGTGGCGTGTAAATTCCAAGCTACGCGACGTGCAGAGAAAGCTACACGCGACGTGTGAAATTAAATACCGATGTAAGAAGAGTTAAATGCTGCGTGGGCGAGGCAAGTCTACACGACATTAGAAACTCAGCTCATTTCCCCAAATAGTTCACCATTTTCGCGCAGCAATCCTGAATACCACGGACGTTTGGGTTTTCCTTAATTAACGTTTGGATTATTGATATCCTACACCCGCGTGTAAATTCTACACGGAAAATGCAGCTCTACATCAGGCTGAATTCTTAATTTTGCTCGTTAGCCAGCTGGTTGTCACGTGACGTGTGGGATTCTAAATGTACGTTAAGATTTACAAAATCTAAACGCTGCGTGTTGAAAATCTACACGAATCGTGCATAAATTTGTTGCTTACAGCATATAAATAGCAATTGCGTTGAATTAGAACTTGAGAGAATTACAAACAGCTTAAATATTGGATTGTGGCTTTGGGTGTTCAGACAATACAGTAATGTCTTAGAGGCCTTTACCTTACACGCGTTATTGACGGGGACGTCAAGCTTATCATCCCAATCGTGTTGCAGTTCAAGGGGCCGGGATATCAATACCAGAGTAAGTAAAAAAATATTAATTTGTAAAAAAAAAAATATTATAAAGCTACAAAATGTAGGATTTCTACACGTTTAGACCGGGATTTTCAGCCCACTACTTTTGTGTGGCTTTTTTTACGAGTGTTGCTTTCTGAATTCTACACGCCACGTGTAGGTTTTAAGCACTCGTGTGGCTTTCGTCAACACGGCGCGTATAGCTTTACTGCACGCCGCGCATAGCCTCTCATTTTAACATGCCGTGATGCGAAGCTGCACAAAATAATGGGTTGAAAATCCCAGTCAGAATCGTGTAGAAATCCTACATTTTCGTGTAGCTTTGCGTTTTTCTCTCTGTGCCAGGTGATTCACCATAGAGGGTCACACATAGACACTATGGTCCCTTAGTGAAAGTAACATTAAAACATATTGCGGGATGTCACAAGGGTTGATTAACGTAAAAAGTCAGATTGAATCTTCAAGAGTCGAAAGTCACCAATAAGACATTCCTCTTAGTCGTGACCTCTACATTGTTGAGGACAGAAGGCCTACCTAAACCTCTTTAGATTCTGGATGACTCTACTGAGACTCTGCGAGACTCTACCCTGCAAATGGTTGTCTCTGGGTCCCGTGGTACCATTATTAAGCTTCCGTTTAACCCTAACAACAACAAACTTAAAGACTTCAGAGTTAAGATCGTCTCTGTGATCCCAAGCGCCTATGTAATGTAATCTATGTAATCTGCACATTTACTGGTTACTGGCATGGACAGAACCAACAGACCACCATAGAACACAAAGTTGACACCTTCACATCAGTCTACAAGAAACTGACTGGCCACGATGTTACCTTTGCAACCTGCTTTCTCGCTTAAAAGTTTGGGTAGGGCGAACGGGACGGAACCCACCTTTAACAAGTCACAGCGTCAGCTATTCTGAACATTCTCAACTTTCTACAATAACCATAGCGTAAATAGAATATCAAGTAATATAACTTCAATTAAATCAAATATATTCCAATTTGGGCACCTACCATCCAGAGTGATTTTCATTTTAAAATTGTTGGTTTTTAAACACTTTTCTTAAATTTTTTGTTTTATTAGGTGAATTGTTTAAATCATGTTGGACAATTTTCGCAATAATTAATTTTAAACGAGTTGTGTTTTTATATGTTTTTCACTTTGTTTCACTTGTGTTTTCCGGCCAAAGGAAACTCAAATTACACACAGAAAAAAATAAAACCAATTAGCCACAACAGGTGCTGCTGCAAATACAATTTGATACCACGACGACAACGACAACGAGTTCTGATTATTCCGCCCGGCCAACGGCAACTGAATCGAACGACGGCCGCTCGCTGTGCTTATGAAGGGTTCCCAAAAACAAAAAAACAAAAATATGGATCAGCTTCGTCAACGTCGACCCACTTCCAATTGCACTGCCAATTTTTTTGGTTAATGAAATTAATGCAATTTCAGCGTTCGGCCGCACACAAAAAAAGTGCAAGTTGAAGGGGAATTTGTGGCCCACCCACCCAAACCCAAAGTGTTAACCAGCCCAAGCATTGACCCCCCCAAAGCATGCCTTGGACTTGGTGTGATTGGAAAATTCAGCATATTCTGTATTCATTTTGTACAATTTTCATACGCCTCACTCTCAGAAATTAATTCAACAAAAAACAAACTTTTTTTTTAGTGAAACGTTTATAAGACACTCCACACCAAAACACAACCCACCTAGATAAAGGCAAAACAACCACAAAAAAATTAAGCAAAAAATATTACAAAAAAAAGTATTTATGAAATTCTTTAGCAAATTGTGAAAACCCTTTTTTTAATCAAAATTTTACCATAAGACTTAAGGTAAGTAAAAGGAAGAGTAAATAGAAGACAATGAAAGTAAATGATTGCCCACAGAACTCAATCACAGAAAAAATTGATGCAAAAGTCAGGAAAGTGAAAGTGTGTGAGTCCCTTCATATTTGTCCACAACCGAGCGATCGCCAGCGGCATGTACGTAACGATTCTATATCATCAACAGAATCGTAACGAACGGTGAATAATCTATGGCTACCATTTTAACTGCAACAACCGAGATGTGGACATCAACAACAACGACAACAAAGCAATTGCTAAGGAATATGGGCAGTTTGCAAAGGTGGGTTATGGTTTTTTGTGATTAAACACTTGCACTTGTTTTGAAAGTGATTTAGAATAAGAACAGAGGCGGGTATTAAACTTGTATCTGGTGAAGCTTGGAGTAAGCAAAGCCATAAACACTTTTTTCTATGGCATAATATACACAAATTGTGCTCTAATTCAATCAGCACTTAGCTTTGAATAAAGTCAGCTTCATACCTGAACACACATCGTGAGGTTGAGCTTAGGTCAGCTGATTAAACATGTTTGCTAGTTATTCAGCTTTCGTGCTTACCAACACAAGCACATTTTTCTGTTCTCTTCATTTGGCTGGCCCTGCTGAAAATGCCAGAGCAAGCTAGCTCTCACTCTCTCTCTGTCACTTTTCCGTCTCTGTCAGCCCATGCTAAAACTCATACGAGATGATTATCGCTCAATAATTGTTGAGCCGGACGAAAGAACACCCGAATTGAATATGATTATATTCAGAGCGCCAACCAGGTATGATTGAATAAAAATCAGCAGCGAACATGTGTGTGTCTCAGGGAATCAACCCGGAGCCGTATACCGAATATATTTAATTTTTTGTATACCGGTATCCGAGAACCGATATTTTAAGAAACGAAAAGAACCTAAACATTGCACAGTGGTTGCTGCCATAAGCCAAAATCAAAAAATTAATGTTGAAATTTTCAAACCGTAATTGCTTTAATTTACAGCTAATTGGTCAAGCTTCACAGTGGCATACTTCTTTTGCTTTGATTATAACTGTGCTTTCTTAAAATACCACCGAAAGTGTGACCATTTGTTAATTTGCCTTGTACAGTGCACGCAGCTCGCTGCAACATGTTAATTTTGTTAAATTAAATTTTTGCATAAAAGCTAAATTAATTTAAGTTGTGTAAATTGGATATTGTACATAAAGGTATTGACTTAACTTCTACAGTCCCACTTAAAGAAATTTCGTGTTTAATTTTGTGTAAATCGTTGTTTTAGATAAGTATATTTAGGTGTTTGTTTTCTGTTCGAGTGTCAAATGCTTAGTTAAAGTTCCTCCCTCCTCAGCCCTCAGAATTCTTGAGTACATATTGTTTCTTAATACTTTAAGATTTTAAAAATGTAAAGTTTTCTTGCTACCATCCGCTCATGCGCGTTCAGTAGTTTGTAACGTAATGCATGTTTTTTGATTTGTCAGTCCCTAGAAATGCACAGATCTCAGAGATGGAGGTTCGCCGTGTATGGGACATAAACATCTTATACTTGCAGGCAGATTATGTTTATTTTAAATTTTTTCCACGCCCCCTCCCACCCCCGCAATTTGGAAAAAACTCGTGTCGTTCACAGTTTTGTAGATAGATGGTTCGTACCTTCTAGAGATATTTAGCAATCAAGATTATTTACCGATCTGCCGAAAAAATGATAAAGATCGGATTAAAGATACTCAAGTTATCAGCAAAAGAATGTTCGCTGCTGCAGCGCTGCATCAGCGGAGTGGGCGTGGACATGTCCAACCACTCCCATTTTTGCTTATTACAGTTATCACTCTTCTTAGACCTCACAGTATAAATTTTAGCCCTATATTTCCATTCCACTGTGCATTGTACCAGTACAGTTTCAATACGCATTTTTAGACAGATATGAATACATATACTTCATAATGCGCTATTCATACTACGTTTTAATACTTTTATAAATATATTTCAAATTAATTATTTTTAAAATTATTTTACGAATTCTTGGTACATATGATCTACACTTCAAAT
>JAEIFU010001906.1:0-55105 GCA_018904235.1 Lordiphosa stackelbergi | reverse complement strand
GTTACGTATTGCTTATGTATAAATAGCGATTGCGTTGAATGAGAACTGGAGAACCATAAGCAAGCAAATATTGGATTGTGCCTTTAGCAGATTGAAAAACAGCAATGTCTTAGGGAGGCGGGAGGGAGTTACGCGGCGGGGAAAAAAATATCATTCCAATCGTGTTGCAGTCCAAGGGGCTGGATTTCAAATCTACCAGAATAAGTAAAAAAATATAAATTTGTAAAAAAAAAATTAAAAAGCTACACGAAATGTAGATTTCTACACGCCGTCCGGGATTTTCAACCATTATTTTTTGTGTAGTTTTTTTGCACGCCGCAGCATGTTAAATTGAAAAAACTGAACGCGGCGTAAAGGAAAAGCTGCACGTTGGCGTTGAGAATTGTGAAAAGCCACACTGGCGTGTGAGAAAGCTATACAAAAATAGTAAGGAAAACCTGGCCTGAAACGTGGAGAAATTCTACATTTCCGTGTAGCTTTTGGAATTTTTTTTTCTGTGTAAAGACATTTTATATAGCTTAGTGGCTTGGGTTTTACAATCAATAGCCACATCATTTGTTCTTCTCATTCTGGTACTACACACGGCTGCCAATATTGTCTCAAGATACCGCACGTTCTCCCAGCACAAAGAAGCTCAAAAAGATCATAAGTCCAATCTTAACATATAATATTACATTCATATTGTCTTTAACATATATTGGAGTTAAATTAATTGAATTTAAATACGAAAAAAAGAACATATTGATTAACATTAAATGACGAACTAGAAACTAAAAATTCTTCGATTAAGCTTTTCCTGTAAAGTATTGCTTGCTCTTATGGAATTTGGAAGTTTTGAATTAATTTTCATCATCTCTTCCATTTAAAACATCTACAATCTCCACCTCAGTTAAATTCTGTCTACTTTGAAGTATTTCCATCTGAATTCAAAGCGCAGCACTGGGCATCACAGGCATACACAGACAATGCGTCTGGACCGGTACTGTTAAAAGAGTTTCCTATAACCATTGTAGCTGCCCGCGAGCCTTTTTATAAACCGCGGGGATATTTTTCTGAGTGGGAAGTTTTTGCAGCAGAACTTAGATCCCCTGTTATAGTAAAGGTGCTTGTAAATCCTAGTTTAGCTGGTTTCGTGCAATTATCAATTTAAAATGATTTGACCTTGTTGAGTTTCATTTGTGTTAGCATATCAACACATATTGCGCATTCCGCATGATTGCTCTATCGCAGTTGATATTAAAAGCATGAAGTATAGCTAGGTCGTTGTACCAATAAATTTTCTCTCTTCTGATTACAATATATTTGACAGAATGTGCGGTAGTCGGGTGGGTTCATATTCAAATAGAGTCTTGGTTATTGATTCAAGTTAAATAAGGATCTTCTTCTTGATTGGCCCGATGCATGCATCACAACCGTTCGACGGTCTCGGCCGCTGCCAACAATGTCCGCCAGTCGCTTCTGCTCCGTGCGAGCTGGGACCAATTGGTCAAACCAAGCTTGGCAAGGTCTGCCCGAACCTGGTCATCCCATCTCAGTCGAGGTCTCCCCGCCTGCCTCTTCCTCCGAAGTCAGCCGCCTTCGAATAATAAGCTTTCCTTACTGGAGCTTCTTCGTCCATCCTGGTGACATGTCCTAACCAGCGCAGCCGCTGTTGCTTTATGCGCTTGACCAGACAGGTGTCCCCATAGAGCTCATACAGTTCGTCATTATTTCGAATGCGGAAAACATCGCCAACTTTTAGAAGGTCCATAAATCCTCCGAAGAATCTTTCGTTCAAACACGCCAATCGCCGCTTCATCCGCTGCTGTCATTGTCCATGCTTCTGCGCCGTATTGCAGGACTGGGATGATTAGCGACTTGTATAGGGCTAATTTTGTTCTTCGCTTGAGGTCTCTGCTCTTGAGCTCTCTACTTAGCCCGTAGAAGCATCGGTTTGCAAGAGTGATCCTTCGTCGGATTTCCAGACTGATGTTGTTGTCGCTGGTTATCGTCGTTCCGAGGTAAACAAAATCCTCAACAACTTTAAAGTTGTATTCTCCCATTGTAACAAATTGTCCAAGACGCAAGGACTTTTTGTCCGCGGATACAAGGTATTTCGTCTTGTCCTCATTTACCGCTAAACCCATCATCAATCTCTGAAAACGCCCTGCTTACCGCCCGTTCGTTTTTGCCGATGATGTCGATATCATCGGCATATGCGAGTAGCATTAGATCTTTATAAATAAAGGCGCCCGTTCTGTTGGCATGTGGGCACCGGCGCAGTATATATTCCATCAGTAGATTGAAGAAGTCACACGATAAGGTATCGCCCTGCCTAAAACCTCTCTTGGTATCAAATGGTTCGGAAAGGTTCTTTCCTATTTTGACGGAGCTTTGTGTACTTCTCAACGTCATCATGCAAAGACGGACGTACTTTGCTGGTATACCAAGGGTAGACAAGGCTTCAAAACCTTGACCTTATCGGCGTGTCGAAGGCTGATTTATAATCAACAAATAGATGGTGTGTGTTGATGCCTCTCTCATAGGTCTTCCAGGATTTGTCGTAATGTGAATATCTGGTCTGTGGTGGATTTACCAGGTCTAAAGCCACACTGATAAGGTCCAATCAGTGTGTTAATAAGCGGCTTAAGACGTTCACAAAAATGCGCGACAGAACCTTATATGCAATGGGAAGGAGACTGATCCCGCGGTAGTTGGCGCAAACTGCAGGGTCTCCTTTTTTAAAGATTGGGCATAGAACACTTAAATTCCAATCGTCGGGCATGCTTTCGTCAACCCATATACGGCAAAGAAGTTGGTGCATGCACCTTACCAATTCTTCCCCTCCAGCCTTGAACAATTCAGCGGGCAGCTCATCAGGCCAGGTGATTTATTGTTCTTTAGCCTTTGTATGGCTGAGCAGACTTCCTGTTGGGTCGGCGGGTCTATCTCTATGTTGTCGATTGGCGGCATCGCTACTTCTCTAGAGGCGGCATCATGTTCGTCATCGCTCTCCCAGTAGGTTGAGAAGTAGCTTCTCCATTTGTTAAGCGCCACTTGCGGATCGGTGACCAGATTCCTCCGTGTTCGTCTTTGCATTGTGCGACTCTGGGCTTAAACCTTCTGTTAATTGCTGACCTTTTTGGTAAAATTTAATAAAAATATTTTCTATAATATTTATTTATTATTTAATTTTTAATATTTTCGAATCTCCTTATATTAATTTTTTTAATATTTTGTCAAATTCATTTCATAGTATATTCAAACCATATATTTTTGCTCACAGTTCGCAAACGATCCCGTGTAGTTTCCGACATTGTTCGGTCTTCTATATTAAAATTATGCTCTTATAAAGAGTCGTCTAGATTTCACTGTTCAATTTTTTAAATATTTTACCAACTTAATAACAGTTGTCGGGGCATTTGCTAAAATCTAACAAAGTTAAAAACTACAACGTACATTACAAAAACAAGATTAAAAATCAATACCCGCAGAAATCAAAAACACAGCAGAAATGTAACTAATAAAGTCATTATTAAATAGTCACAAAACTTAAATAAGAGAAAATCAGAACCAAAGAAATATATAAACTTTCTTAGCTACACAATTAAAACACTCAAATAGGCATAAACCTCAAACACGATAAAAGTATTTTTTAACAGAACAAAATGAAAGATAGACAAAGGGATGTCAAAAATGTAACTACAAGATACATGAAGAAATAAAGAGATAGTTCAACAAAATTAATAGAAAATAAAATGTTGAAGACCCGCATTAGCCCAACATAAATCTGACTACATGCCAAGAATAAAAACAAGTGAGAAAGTCGGTCAAGCCCGACTATAACATACTCTGTACCCGGTGTATATGCTGAATGCGTCACTGCCACTGTGTTCATCTCTTAGTTTTTTTCTCTCTCTCTCTCTCTCTCTCTTTGATGCATGCAAAGCGGTGTTGTTTGCGTGTGCGTGGGAGGCGTCTATATTACACTTTTTTTCTCATAACTTGAGAACCGCTCATCCGATCTTTATCATTTCTTCAGCAAAAAGATAGATATTAATAATGACTAACTATCTCTAGAAGGTACAAATCATCTATCTACAAAACTGTGGGAGATATGACGTTTTTTCGATATTGCGGGGGCGGGAGGGGGCGTGGCAAAAATTGAAAATAAACTTGATCTGCCTGCAAGTATAAGAAGCATTTGTCCCATACATGTCAAACCTCTATCTCTTACCATCTCTGAGATCTGTTTGTTCATACGGACGGACAGACGGACAGACGGACAGACGGACAGACGGACATGGCTATATCGACTCGGCTGTTGATGCTGATCAAGAATATATATACTTTATAGGGTCGGAAATTATTCCTTCTCCCTGTTACATACTTTTGCACAAACTTAATATACTTCTATGTACCTTCGGTACAGAGTATAAAAAATGGTTTTAACAGAGATTAAACACAAATTAAAATATTTTCAAATATTCCCAAAAAAAACAAAAAAAAAAAAATGTATATACTAATTAAAGCGTCATAAAAAAAATAAAAATTATTTAAAAAATAAATAATATATTATATAAAAAAAAAAATATATTTATTTTTGTTTAAATTATATAATTAAAAACTTATTTTTAGTTTTAATTTATGGAACGACAGAAGTTTTACTTCTTAAATTCATCATCTTTCAACATAGAGTCTTTGCATATCATACGTAACACGATATTTCCTATGATTTATCGTCAATTACCTGGAAATAGACACAGCCCATTATTTGTTAAAATAAAATTAATGTCGTTTTTATACCTCGTTATCAGAAAAAAAGGGTATACTAAAGTCGTGCAAATGTATGTAACAGGCCGAAGGAATCATTTCCGACCATATAAAGTATATATATTCTTGATCAGCATCAACAGCCGAGTCGATTTAGCCTTGTCCGTCTGTCCGTCCGTCCTTCCGTCCGTCCGTCCGTCCGTATGAACACCTAGATCTCAGAGATGGTAAGAGATAGAGGTTTGACATATATGGGACAAATGCTTCTTTTATCTGCACGCAGATCAAGTTTGTTTCAAATTTTTGCCACGCCCCCTCCCGCCCCCCCGCAATTTGGAAAAAGTTATATCTCCTTCAGTTTGAAAGATAGATGATTCGTACCTGCTAGAGATAGTTAGTAATTAGCAAAATGAATCGATTTGCTAAAAACGATAAAGATCGGATGAGCGGTTCGCGGGTTATAAGCAAAAGTGAATAAGCCGCTCCCCTCTCACCAAAAAATTAATTTATTAAAATAAATAAATTATAATATTTTTATAAAAGCATTATCAATTCACACTAAAATAAATTTTAATTAAAAAAATAAAAAAAAAAATACCTGTTATTACTAAAATAATATAAAAAAAATGTTGAACATTTCGAAATCGAAGATTTTGAATATAATTATAATTGATTAACATTAGACCTTCCGGCGATTGAACATGTCCGAGCCTGTTTATGCTCTTTTTTATAGACTTACAGTGCCGCTCAACTGAATAGGTTTGGCTTTTTTTATACCCTTGGAGAGGGTATATTAAAATTCTCCGGATGTTTGTAACGCACAGAAGGAAACATCTCCGACCACATAAAGTATATATATTCTTGATCAGCATGACGAGCTGAGTTGATATAGCCATGTCCGTCCGTCTGTCCGTCCATCTGTCCGTCTGTTTCTATGCTATCTCCTCCGTCAGTTTTAAAGCTATCTTAACCAAACTTTGCACGAAGTCTTTTGGTATGAATACGCTGCACATTTGTCGGAACCGGCCGGATCGTATGACTCTAGCATATAGCTGCCATAGGAACGATCGGTTGAAAAAGTAGTTTTAGTGAGAAAAACTTTTTTGTTTTTAATGCTATTGCTCCCAATTCTTGATTTATAGTTTTTTATGATTTCAAATTTATCGAGATTTATCAAAATCGGACAACTATAGTGTAGCTGCATATCAAAAGATAGATCTGAAAAAAAGGACTTAGTGAGAAAACTTTTTGTTTTCAATGCTATCCCAAATGTATCGGATCAATATTATTACTACCACACATTTTGTAATTTGTTCCGATGACTATAGCACACAGCTGCCATAGGAACATCGGTCCAAAATGTAGTCATAGCCATACATGAAACTGGGCAATATCAACAAGGGTATATAAACTTCGGTACAGCCGAAGTTAGCTTCCCTCTATTTTTTAGGTTTGAAACGTTGTATCTCCTTAACAAGCACTCCGATTTGAGCGAAATAAATTTTGTTGTATAAAGAAATCAGTCAGTTGTGAAATAGCAAAGTTTCTGTTCTGTTAGTTTTGTTTTCATATAATTTTTTATTTCTTCAAAAACAACAAAAAATCTCAATTTTTTTGGCTCAACTGAATAGGTTTTGACCATTGAAACTATAAAACACTAGCAAAACCCGCCGCGACTTCTTCCGCGTGTCAGTTGTATACATTTGGGATGAAGTTGTGAAGCGTAAAAGTGTGTACATTACAAATCATTGCTTGTTATAGACAACCATGAAAGAATACTTTTGTTTCATTAGCAAATAACCCGTCGCGCTTCGCTGCGCCTTCAACTGTACGCCTTCACCCAATTCCCACCATCTTTCCACCCAGTTTCCTCCTACATCCCACTCACTTCCCACCCACTTCCCGCCCACATCCCACCCACTTCCAAAACAACTTACCACCCACATCCTACCCACCTCCCATCCACTTACCAACCACTTCCCAGTGGGCATCCCGGCGGTATTTCCAACATCGGAAAATGAAAACACAAATGAATTCTCATTTTGACCTTACAAACCGAGTTTCAAGCCAATCGGATGAAAAATATTTTATTTCATGCTGAATTTTCCGGGAATTTCCCGACCGTTGGCTCAAATTTTCCAACATCGGAAAATAACATTTCAAATTATTTCGTATTCTACCCATACAAACCGAGTCTCAAGCCAATTGGATCAAAATAGGGCCGGATTTTCCGAAATCGGGAAAACACGTGCCGAATCATTTCGCGTACTATGCTTACAAACCAAGTTTCAAGTCAATCGGATGAAAAATAAAATTTTTCCCATACAAACTTTTCCGACGCTTTTCCGGGTTAAATTATCCAAATTTTCTTTCTTAGTGCGCGCCTGCATAACTGAACGAAGGTCTATGCCAAATCTCAAACCTGTAGTATAAGCCGTTTAGGCTGTGCATTGATAATATGTCAGTCGGGCGTACAGATTCATATATATATTTATAGGAATATAAAGCAAAATTTCAAGGCACTGGGTAACTTGACGTTTTGATCTTTAATCCACAGTTTTACAACCCGAGCGGTATGGATGGGAGCGTTGTCATGTTGGTACGTCCATGGAATATGACCATAAATCACATAAGCACAGTCTGGTACACATTTGCGTTCATCTTCGAGGTGACAAACTGGAGCTTGCATGTTCCATAAAACAATATGGCTCCCCACACCATTACTCCACCTGCACATGAGTGATGACGACTTAAAAAACATTCTTCCTTTCGCATATCGTAGAAATAGTAATTATAGCCATCCGGTCCATCGAGGTTGAACTTCTTTTCGTCGGAGAAGACCACCGTCTTCCACTTCTTGTTCCACCTTATGTGTTCTCGAGCAAATCGAAGTTGAGCTTCCTTTCGGGCATCGTTGAGAGGTGGTCTTTTCTTTTTATTTTCAATCTCTTCAAGTGTTTGGCGCTTCGAATAATTCGTTTTACAGTGGCCACACTAGCATTTACGCCGCATTCTTCCCTAATTTTACCAGCAGAAAGGTGGGATTTTGAGGCAGTTCGTAGGATAAGTCGCCTCTCCGATGCTGTTGTTGCATATTTTTTTCCTCCATTCATTTTTTTCCATAGTCAGCTTCATTACGAAGAAAATTACTCACAACGTTTTGACTTCGACCGATTTTCAGGGCTATTTCAAAGTGTTTTAAACCAGAATCAATATAGCCTTTTATTTGACCTTTTTCAAAATCGGTTAAAGGTTTTCCGCGGCCCCTTTAAAAAAAAAAAAAAAATTGATCGAAGTTGCTTTAAATTTTGGAATTCAAAAGAATTCAACTCTCTTCATTCACGCAGTCAATCAAAAAAGTAAAGTCAAAAGTGTCAAACCTATTCAGATGAGCCAAAAATAGAGCACACATTTAGCGAATTTCTCGACGAAAGCAAAATTCTGAATTACCGTTGCATTTGTCCCGTTAATGGAGGGGGGGTGGGGGGTTGGGGGCTTCTTTTTCTGCGCGAAAGGGGGTGAGAGTGGGGGGGGGGTGGGTATAAACAAATGAAGGTTCAAAATAAAAAGAAAATGATAGAAAAATTCAATTGGAGCAAAGAAAAAGGGAAAAATGTGAGCAAGATTTTTCAAACCTATTCAGTTGAGCGGCACTGTATATGTATAACTTAAATTAAACATAATAGGGGGTGCCCCAGAAACCTCTTCCAACCAAATTCCAAACGAACTACAATTCTTAGGAACCTCAGAACCTCCCGTGTTCTGTTAGGAGATTTATCAAAGCTACCTTTTCAGTGGCTCCCCTCTGTCAATGGTAGCGCCATCTACTTGACAGCCAGCCAGATTAAGGGCTGCAAGTTATACCTCATATTTGGCGCTAGCAAATTTTTAAATTTTACATTTTATTTATGGAGAATATGACTTAAATTTGAATTTGAATTTAAAAATGCATCATAAACCATATAACACAATCGAAAAAATTTCATTTAAACATCAGATTAACCCATAACTAAAAAAGCTAAATTTTTGGAGTGAGATTTAGCGCTGTTTTTAGAGATGGAAATTTAATTGGAACAACTGGTGTTCGAACTAGATTTTCTAATAAGAAAATGAAATCTCTCATAGTTTGTCGGCAAAAATCTCTAGATATTTCTGTGGCACCTCCGACTAATTCAGTTTGCTTGAACTTGAAACCTTCCATTTCTTACTTAAATGCCAAAAACTTCTATTTTCTTAGACGGATTTTAATAAATTATGTGGCGTTGTATTTTTAATAGGTAAGAGAGATATAGATAGAGATCTTCGGTGACCAGCAATGAAATAAATTTTACACAATTTTATTCGTGGTGAAAATCATAAAATCTGGCTTTTTTTTCAAAAAATTATAAATTTAATCCAAAGATGCCGAGGTCAAGCACCGGATTAAGAAGTGGTGTATCAATGAATAATATGGCGTTCAATTACCTTCCAAGAAAACATTACCTTTTCAAAATGAATAAGCCGATACTGAAGATATACACAAAACGGCAACACTCAAAAAAAGTCAAAGTTGTTAAAAAATTAAAAAAAAAATTATTCTATGAAACTCTCGTGATAACTGAAAAAAGTAATGATGCAGTTTGATTCCTAGGACCTGAAATAAAGGGGAAAGTTCGGTGATGTCTTTATTTTATTTATTGGAAAAAACTTTCACAGTTTTACCACACTCGACGTGATGGAGCATTTTCAAAAACAGCTTTATGTTTGGGAACTGAAAATCATACAGACCCAGTGTTACTCCTGAGTGTTAAATACAGCGTTTAAATAGACTTTACAACGATGGACGTACAAGGTATTTTGTTATTGCCACCATCTGCTTGTGGTGCATTTTGTTATAGAGCCGTATGATTGTGCAACAAGCTGGAGCCGGTACGCTTGGAACTCACTTCGAAGCGAGGCAATTGCTTGTGCGTCAGAGAGACTCCAGCTGACAGTTACTCTCGGAGCTAAGGCGTGCCTACCGCTGATTTAGACAACTTTATTGCCTACAATCGCTTTGGTCCAATCCACTCAACTTACCCCCAGACAGGGTATGAGGTAAAAAAAATTTCAGTTATTGTTGGTGCGTGCAATTTTTAGCTTACAGCTGTCAGCTGACTAACCCAACAGAAACTAAACGAACCAAACAATTTGGTGGACGTTGGCGAAACACAAGAAGAAGCAGCAGCAGCACCAGCATTAAGTAAGGATGAATGGAAACGCTTGCTTGCTTGTTGACTATGCATGAGGACCCCAGGAATTCAGGAAACTCGAAACTGAAAAACTGGGTTGTCGATTGCCAAATGAATTTTGTCAGCCAGCGAAGGTTGAAATTGGCTTTTGCCTTTTGGGCGAACGTATTTTGAATTTTAATGCGCACAGTAAACCCTTTTTTGCACACACAAACACACACACTCACGCACACAGGCACAACATTTGCCAGCCTACTACTATTTCATTAGCCTAAAAAGGAGCCCAAGAATTTGACAAGATACAGTCGAAGGTGGTGGCTGAGTGTGGGAGGTTTCTGTGGCTTGGCTTCGGTTTTTGTTTTGCACACACACACACACACACACACGCACGCACACTACAAAACGACCGCAATGCGATTGGATTAGCATTTGGCTTGACTATCTATCGCCTACTTTATGCTAACCGAGTGCCTCCTTCCTAGTTCTGCGGTTTGACAGCCTCTTTGAATATTTCATCTAATTTACATGTGAAATTTAAATAATACAAAAAAATAATAAACAAAAGACTACTAATAATTAATAATACCAACTGCTAAATATTTAATACAATTTCCCTGCCAGGTATTTGCTTTCTTTTCCCTCCATTTTTTTTTTACCTAGTTATTGTTTTATCTGTTCATTTCTAATTCAAAGGCATTTTATGGCTTGACTTGACTTGGCACCGGGCCCAAGGTCACCCACACTCACACATTCCCATAGCAGTTGGAGTCTAATCAAGCTCAAGCCAAAACCACAAAGGCCCGGCACGAAATTGGTCACTGGACACACCGTATGTGAGTAAGAGGGGGTGTGGAAGTGTTTTTTTTCTGTTGTCAAATGTGTGTCATGACCCTACGCACACACGATGCCAACTGTGAAGCCAACTGAGTGTGGGGGCAGCTCTAATGACGCACTAAAACTTTAATAAAAAGGTAAAAAGAAATACTACTAAAAGGTCTAATCGGTTCAGCTTAACAAATACAAACTTGAAAAAACTCTTTAAATTTATAGGACATAGAAAAAGACAAAATTTGTGATCCAACACATAAAATCACAACAAACAGTTCAGCCCAGGACCGTTAAGTGGATCTTATAATTCTATGATTTCCCCAAAATTAAACCGAACACTCTTTATGAAACAACTAAATAAGTCCCTGTTTAAGATTTCATAGTTTCTGAAAATTTTAGTGGCAAAACAAGGTGTTATGTCAAAACGCCCATGGACAAATCAAAAATATTCATCGAATTTATACGTAAAAATATTATGGGCTAAGGTCCACCATTTTTCGGACATACTTTTCGCCCAGTTTAATAAAAACCCTGTAATTATAACCAAAGAGATGTCGTTTTAATTTGAGTTCCTGCAGGTCACAAAACGAAATAGTTATCTCTTGCGTATCAACGAAGAGATGCAAATTTATAAGTTCAAAACTTTTTTCATGAAGAACGGGTCGTGATATTGAAAAGGCTGCCAGGCATCTGTAATTGTACCGTGACGTTGTTGGCGGCCTTTGCACTAAAGGAGCAAATTCTCATCATAACCATCTGAACCAAAATCAGAGAATTGCCGAATTTATCAGGAATGCAAACTGCTCGGAAATAAGGACTGGTTCGGTTCAGTGGTTCACACAGTTTTTGAACCGCCGGTTCGGTTCATTACATGGTTTTTGGGGTTTACTGAACCCCGGGTTTTCCGGTTCGGTTCGGTTTGCGCTGTATTCATTTAACAAACTAAAGAAATGCATTTTTGAGACATTTAGTGCGATTATTTAGGTTAGGCTTAGGTTTTTTAGTCAGGTTTTTAGTTATTATATAATAAACACTGCACATAAATGGAAGATCGTTAGAGATAGTGCGGTCCTACAAATATTTGGGCGTTACAATATCCGATAACATGAATTTCGCGGATCACATAAAAGGGAAGCTTGGAGAAGCAAAAATTGCAATCAACACTACATGGAGGACATTGCTGAGTAAAAACAACGTGAAGCCAAGTTGCAAATATATTCGACGATGTTGAACGTTTGTTGACTTTTTTTCATCAAAAAGGTATTCAGACTACCGCAGAATACGCCAAATTACGCGATTTATATTGAAACTGGCCTTCCAACTCTGTATACGTATACACTGCAACTGCATTTCAACTATGTATCCAAGGTCATGAACATGCCGGAGAAAAGAATGCCTAAGCAAATAATGAGTCAACTGCTTCTTGAGAAAAGTCAGTTTTTTGATGACTGGACCATCATTTCAAACAACTGCGGGCTTAACTTTGACTGGGACAACATAGGAGGATGGCGTCATACACAAGCTGAAGTCATAAAAAGGCTTTGTGAAGATGAGCGTGAACTCTTTATAAGCCGAGCTACACAGAGCACCGAAAGGTCCTTATATAAAAAGCTGACTCACAACCTGGGTCAATCAAACTATTTTCAAGATAGGCTAGGGTACAAACTCTATTAGCAATATTTTTAAAGCGAGATGCGAAATGATTGCATTAAACTTTAGGCCATACAGAAGGGACTTGGATGAAACCTGCAGCCTGTGTAATATGCGCGAAAAAGGAAAATGTGGAACATTTTATCGGTACTTGTCCTATCCTTAAAGAGGTGCGATATCAGCACTTCCATCGCATCACTTTAACCGAGTTTGAACTACAAAGAATTTTAAATGGAGAAAATTGGTGCACACTAGCATCCTTCTTAGCAGAAGCCACAAAATATCGAAGACAAATTGTAAACGAAGATTTTTAAGTTTTTATTTTTATTATTTTTATTTTTCTAAAATAGTCTGTAGAGCCGCCCTCATTGACGGAAGATCCACTATCTCGTGACGAACGGGGAAGGTGGGTGGAGAAGTCAAATGAAAGGCGACTCTCAGACAAACATATGTATATTTAAAATAATATAGAAAATACAACAAGTATCAACTGACGGTTTTAAATAAACCATTGTTGTATAACACTTACCGTTTTTATTATTGTAAAGCCAGCAGAAAAACTATGTAATAACTATGTTGATATTTTACCTATACTCAATAAAAACAACATACTACTACTACTACTACTATAATAAACATTACATTGAAGTGTTTAATAAACATTTCATTTTTATTAAACTCAAAATTTGCTTTGAAAACATAACGATATCTTGAAGACGTGTTATTTAATTAAGATATTTCCATTCGATTGATTGCATTTCAAAACAGCAGGAGATATATTGAGTTTAAAGAACTAAAATTTGGTTTAATATAATGGAATTTTAGTTAAGATTTAGTAATAATATATCTTATAGTAAAGTTTCATCGATATTGCCTCTTAAGACTGATAAATCAAGTTTCAGTGTGGAAAATTCTCGTTCTACTGACACTTGTGTGACTGGAATTGCTTAAGTTGATTTTCCTGATAAATATTCCAATATTTATCTTTAGGTAAACGCTATTCACCATCAAACGCTTCAATGCAATCAACAAACGATATTTTACTTTATGATAGAAATTAGTCTTTATATTTCCAACTCGTCTTTACTTATCGGGTTCAAAGAATTATCCGTTATGTTTTCATTAACGATTTGGATCTTCTTGTATATTAGCATTAAATAAGATTTAGCTAGCTTTTTTCCTTCTTCTTATAGCAGGTTTGATTTCTGGTAGAGGTAACAAAATCAAGACTTGGCCTGTTTCAATTTGATAGATGGTTCGTACCTTCTAGAGATATTTAGTAATTAAGATTATTTATCCATTTGATAAAGGAGTGGTTAAGATTGGATGATACGGATCGATCGGACGAGTTATAAAGAAAACAAACAATTATGATGGGCAAGCACTGTCTACTTTTTGCGGCTTTTTATTCAAAATGATAATATATATACAAACTTTGGGGGTGGAGTTTGATTGGTCCGAAATATATCTTTACCATATTTATCGTGATCAGTTGGGCACGCACTTGCATTCTACCAAATAATGCTCTGCGATTTGGCTCGTTATGGTTAGTCAATTGGTAACTCAATGTGTAGTTGAAATGAACCGAACCGATCCATTTTATTTTTCGGTTTTTGGTTCGGTTCAGCATTTTTGTAAACACACCGGTTTGGTTTACGGTTCGGTTCATGAGCGCAAAAAGCGGTTCGGTTCGGTTAAAAACCGGTTCGGTTCAGAACCGGTTTGTATCCCTGGAATTTATATTAAAGAACGAAATTAAAGATGCAATTGCCTTAGAACACTATTAACCATTTAGGGTAAATCCAGGTTCACCAAAATTATGAAATTTATCGTTTGAGTAAAGTGCTTGAAAAACAGAGCATATCGTTTAAATACTTCATAGCGTATCGCGGTTTGTTCACCAAATACATTTTTAAACAAAATGTAGCTTTTTGCTAGTGGAAATGACGAGGGCGAGCGCGCGTCCAATAAATGAAGTCCGATCGATGCCAAAACTGAACTTTTTCCGCCCGATATTTTGAAATCAATTTTTAAGGACCAGTCTAGTATATAAGTAACCCTTGAAGAAGGAATATTAAAATTGTCCGAATGTTTGTAACGCACAGAAAGAAGCATCTCCGACCTCATAAAGTATATATATTCTTGATCAGCATGACGAGCTGAGTTCATATAGTTCATGTCCGTCTATCCGTCCGTCTGTTTCTATGCTATCTCCTCTGTCAGTTTTAAAAATAAAATAAAAAATTAGTATACCGTTTTTACTCCACGAGTAACGGTTATAAAAATTTAACTTTAATTCAAAAAATTAAAAAAAAAATTTTTTTAATAACTTTTTTATTATTATTTTTTATTTCTTTTATACCAACCCAAAAAAAGTGGCCGTGTGTGGCCCAGCGATGAGTGTGCTGGACTGCTGGGCGGGGGGTCGTAGCACAGTGGTCCCAAATCCCAAAAAGATGGCCAAAATCCGAAAACCCCATTTGATTTGGCTGAAAGTCTGTACTCGGGGGTTTTCAGCGTCGCTGATCACGGATCCGGAGCCAAAATTTTGAAAAACAAAATGGCGGATAAAATATGGCTGACAATTTCTTCAAAAACAAATTTGACTTGACTGAAAGTCTGTACTCGAGGGTTTTCGGGGTTGCTGATTAAAATTAAAAGCCAAAATTCAGAAAACAAAATGGCGGAATCAAAATGGCATACAATTTCTTCGAAAACGTATTTGATTTGGCAGTAACATCGAAAAACACGTTTATCAATAATATCTCGATAACAATATGACAAATTTTTTCATATCGATTTTCGTGTTCGGCTGGCCAAAATACTTTAGAAAAAGTTGGTTTTGTGAATTGGGGGAGAGTGCTGTCGAGCAGTGTAAATATATTATGTCGCGACAATTGTCGCGCAAAAATCATCACCGAGACTAAATCTGCAGCTATCCGCAGCTGATTTTTGGATATGATTTAAAGAATTGTCTAAACAACAATTTCTTATTTGTTTGAGAGTGGGATCTGCTGAGAGTTTTGACTTATTGCTTTACCAACACTACTTTTCACAATGTGTCCAAGAAAAAACCTCTACTTTTATTAACGATTCACTATTTCAAGCATTGTTAATAATAATTTTGAGCAATACATTTAAATTGTACTTACTTTCTAGAGTAAAATCCATTTTTCAGAATCCAAATCGGTTAATTTTTCGCGATTCTATACGCTTCCAAACGCCCCTCCCGCCACCGCAATTTGGAAAAAACGTCAAATCTTCCACACATTTTTGTAGATAGATGGTTTGTACCTTTAAAAATAGTTAGTAATTATCGATATGTAACGATTTGCCGAAGAAGTGATAAAGATCGGATGAGCGGTTCTCAAGTTATGAAAAAAGACGCTTATTTTCCAATATGAAAGACAAAATAAAAACAGAGGACAGCAATAACGTTCTCTACGAAATAAAATGTACGGGGAAGAGGGAGAGAGCTGTAACGGGATCTACATAGGAACAGCAAAGCGCTCTCTGCCTTCCAGGGAAAGTGTCTAGTTTACAACCAGAAATGTATCGGTCGCAAAAAACTTGCAACTGGTTGCCCTTCCTATCCAAATATAATACATGTATTGAAGTCGTCCATTTTACACAGGCATGTCATAGGAAGGTGACAATTGTCCCCGGCAGCAGCCATTTGCAACCAGTTTAATGCAAGATGGTATAGGCGGGAGAGAATTGTCCCATCTAGCAGCCATTTTCAACCGGATAAATACCAGTTGACCCCTGTTTGTTCCTTATGACAGTCTGTTTATATCGCTGCCCAGTACAATGGTAGTATATCGACAATTGGCGGTCAACGCACTCATTATCGATTCGTTTTCAACCAGTTAAATTACAGTTTAATTACAACTAACTCAAATTAGTATTTTAAAAGAGATTTTCTTCGGAAGCTTATGTTTGTTGTTGCCCAACTGACCCGAATTCAGCAATTTTGCTACCAGTTTAATTCTACATGTATTCCAACTAGGTGTATGACCGTAATATTTTTGTTACTAGTTGACAACTTCACTGCAGGGAAACCACTCAGCTGACTTTGGGAATGCAAGAGTTTTGGACTTTGAGCATAGAGGTAATATAAGAATGACTCTAGAGACTCTGCGAATACAAGAAAAAGGAGAGCAGGCACTTAACTTTAAAGACGATATCGAACAGACGAACTGCATTTACTCGGAGGCAATCACAAAGGGAACATCTAAACAGCATAACAATTCAAACAAATACAAAAACATGACGAATTAAACAACTAATAGAGACAAACAATCGTGCAATACAACAAAACAATGACGTCCACTAAAATAGGAAATATGTAAAATATGTATGTATGTATGTATGACTAATTATATTCATGTATTTGAAAATATACAGACTCCCTGAGGAAGGCAATATAATTGCCGAAACGCGTAGGAGAAAACCTAAGAAGACGGCCGAATAAAAACCCCAATCTATACCACAATTATACAACGATAAACGGCCAAAAAACAAATCCACACATAAACCACCCTAAGCCACCCACCCCCCCTTCGACCATTTCACAATCAACACCGCACAATCTTGGGAGAGAGAGAGAGATCTACTTAGATACGAGCGCAGCAGCAGCACTGCATTCAGCTCCTACTCCAGGTACAGAGTATATATATAGTCGGGCTTGGCCGACTTTTTCACTTGTGTTTATAATACAATCTAAGCAATAAGTTTTATTTTTTGAGTAAAGGCCTATATCCAGCACTCCAAAAACTTTATTTCGTTACAGAATTTCATATGATTAGAAACACTTTGGCTTTGCTTTGATGTTCATATGTTTTTAGAAGGTATTTCTATTTATCTGAAATACTGTAACGAAATAAATTCTCCGGGTCTGGATATAGGCCTTTATAAATAAATCTAAAATAATAAGACTTATTTTTAGAGTAATATGTAAACTCAAAAAATAAGAATTACTTTTCGAGGTAAATAAAAAATAAAAAAATAATGCTTACTTTTGAATAATATAAATTTAATTAAATTTTAAAAATAAACATCGTTTTTAAAAAATTTAAAATTTTTTTAGAAAGCGGTATCCACGGCTCGCGAAATGGCCGCGAAATGAAAAACTCCATATAAAAAAAACTGCTGCGTAATTTGTTCGTGTGGCCGTTTCATAATCGGTTTCCACTTTTCGGGATAAATAGCTTACGTTTGCCACTACGTTATGTTAAACAAATAACGTAGCTTTAAGTGCTGTTAACGCCTTTTTTTGTGGCGACGAAACGAAAATAGGTTTTGATTCTAGTTTGTGCGGGCAAGACAACAACAACAACAAATTAAAAATGAGCGCAGCAAAAAAGACTCCGGCAGAAAACGTCGCCTAATGACAAAAATGTAATTAAAGTTATACGAAAATGTGAATTCATACTTTATAGTTGTAAAACAAGCTCCCGCTATTGATTGGTGCTTTTATGGCCACATGTTTGCCATCAATTGCTCCAATGCAGTTCGGAAAATTCCAAACCTCCTCGAACTCCTTGGCGTCTTGCAGCATGCCACCCTTACTCCATGGAGCTATCTCATCCTTCAGCTCCGCGCAAATGGCATCACATACTTTGTCAATAAGGACGCCCATCCTAGACTTGCTGATCCGATATGACGAGGACACATGACGTTGTATATCTCCGGACGCCAAATACCTAGTTTCACAAGGTAGAAATAAGTCAACGAACTTAAGTTATCTCAACAGCGCCAATCCTTACTCCAAAACTACTGCCAATTTCAATTGAGGTGGTATGCAATCCGGGCGAGACATGCTCTTGGACATCAAGTGTGCTTCTAATATTTGGAAAAGCTTTCCGAAGCATGTGTAGCTCATATGGAAGTTCTCGTGAAAGACATCAGGATTTTGAATCATGTTCTGAAACTAAAACAAATTCTTCGTAAATTATCCATTCAAACTTCTAGGCATTACTACTCACATCTTTGAAATAGCGCCCCTTTTCACTTCTCTCGCGCAGATATGGGTTAACCCAGTATCTGTGCTTCCTCTTTTCCCTCTGTTGCTCCTCTTCCTGCCACTCCACAAAGGTGGCGGCCAGATTTGCCACATTAAGTTGCAGCAATAAAAGTTCGCTTCAATAGTGATATTAATTAATAAGAAATCAACATAGAAAATATGCATAATTATGCACCTTCTTACAGGCGTATATGTACTTCTGTACTCACCGTGTAACCATCATTGATATATCTTTATTTAAATTTTATTAAATTATTTTGATTTGTTTACGAACTGTTTTTTTTTACAGCGCCAAAGCAGCGCAAGGTTACTTTGAATCGTTTATCGATAGAAAAAATTGTGTTATCGTGTTAATAGCAGTGGCTTAGCAGACTCTGTAAAGTATCTGCGGAATATCAACTTTTTCACGAGAGATTTTTCGCGAGCCGTGGATACCGCCCTTAAGTTGTAATTTATACTAAAGCTCCCTGAAAATAATGACAATGTTGAAAACATCTCAAATAAAAAGAACATTAATAAAAAAAACAATTTCTCTCCCGCTGACTTGATCCCACGACGTCGACGTTATCTAAGCGAATGTCTTGTCTTGAATGCTTGCTGATCGGCGAAATGCTAACTGTTTACAATAAAAAATTTATTTTGATCTTGCTTATGGCTGATAGTCGAGTGGGCTAAGGTGCCGTCGTTCGTGTGTGTGTTCAGTCTTCGAGGTCCCGAATTCAAGTCCCAGTAAAGTAAGTAAACCTTTTTTTTTAATGGTATCTTTAAATTAATCACAGCTAAGAAAAAAATAGGAGGGGTGTTGTGTTGGTCGATCGTGCCCCCCCCCCCATCCTATATCAAGCTATTTCAAAATTCTTTGATTGAAGTCGATACTTTTTATGCTTGATTTGAAGCTGACTTAATTTAAAACCAAGAATTTCAATCTCAAAATTCTGTTTTCTTAGATCCAAGGATATTCCGTCTTACTGTACTTTTGACATCAAAACTGCTTGATATCAAGAACTCTCAGCTTAATATTTTGTCTGAGAGCATGTTTACAAATTTCATAAACATTTTTATCAATTTCTTTTATAGAAAATTTGCGTAATAATTTCTGGCAATTGTTTAAAATTCGATTAAATTTGTCGACAAAATAATAAATAATTTATTTAACTAATCTTTTTGACTTGTCCCGAAATTTATGGGCATAAGATAACATTTTTATTAAAAACCGCATCAGCCAGAAAATAACCACAAAAGCTCGGTTATTTTTTTGGAATTATTAATTATAAATGAATAATTCAAGAATATTTCATTATCCCGAAAATCAGTTATGTTTTTTTTGGCCTGCTTCTCTGGGCACCCGTGCGCCTCGTTGGCCAAAAGATTTATGCCACGGCAGCAGCAGCAGCAACAACAGCAATTAAAACAGCGGCAACAACAAATAAGAATGTGATAAAAATAAAACAAAAGTGAAAAGCCGTCATCGTCAGACTTTTGCCTCATCCTGCTTCTCGCATTCTTACTTAGTAGTAGAAATAAATGGCGACAGGCGCTTTTAATGACGCAGCAGCAAACACTTTGTTCCTTTGCCAAGTGGCGAAGGAAACACAGCAGCAGCAGCAGCAGCAAGAACAACAACAACAAGTGAGGCAGAGCAGCTGGCAAATGTTTGCTTAGTTTTAAGCATTATATTTTCTAGTTTTTTTTTTTGCATTTGGATATATATTAATGTCTAATTAGCGCCATGTGAATGGATGCAAGGACAAGCATCAAGCAATTTTACCGGCGCCCAAAAATATGCGTAAAAGGCGAAATCACGCACCACCCACCGCCTGCAGAAAGTCCTGCGCGTGGTACTTTTTTTTTTTGTAATTGAGAGAGAGTGAGAGCAAGAGAGAAAATTTCCCCATTGGTCACAAAGTATTATCGCATGCTACAAATTTTGCACAAAAATTATGATTAAATGAGCCAATTAAGTTTCAATTTCATGGAAATTGTTTAAATAGTGTGGCCAGAAGGATAGAAACTTAACGTAAAATGTGAAAATGATAAAAATATTCAAGTGTCTTTAATGCTGAGGTTAAATGTTGTTGCTCAATCGAATTAAACAGTTTTGGACCTTTAAGACCCTCCTCTAGTCTAGACAGATAAATATTTTTATTTTTCGATATAAGGTTCGTCCTAGAAGTTCTCGGCCTCCAACTGATGGTATCTTCAAAATTTTAAAAATTTTAGTCTGTCAAGTCTCTGTTAATCACTTTTAGTCACTTCCATCATTTAACATTTATATCACTGTCAAGTCACTCTTTAGTCACTGTCAAGTCACTGTTCAGTCGCTGTACACTCACTGTTTAGTCTTTGTCAAGTCACGGTCAAGTCACAGCTCAGTCACAGCTCAGTCACTGTTTAGTCACTATCAAGTCACTGTTTAGTCACTGACAAATCACTGTTAAGTCACCTCCAGTTTCCCTTCTCTTTTCACCCCTCCCCTGGGCCTCATAATAAAAAAAAAAAATATAAATAAAAAATAAATAAAAAACCCAAATATAAAATAAAATAAAATTTTAAAACAACTAAACAAAATATTAAATAATATAATAAAAAATTTATATAAAATTAAAAAAAATTTAATAAAACTCATTGGGTCCCCTAAAATGGCTATATTTCTTCATTCTTAATTACTTTGAATTTTGGAAAACCCTTTGGAGTGTTTATTTTCAAATGTCTTAGCTATGATTAAAAAAAAAAAATAGAGTTGTTGGTTAGCGACCTTTCTAATTGTAGAATTTGATGCTTGCTGGCTCTAGGTCGAGGAGAAAAACTCAGTTTGTGTTTGTTTCCAACATATTTCGGATGCACATCGGCATCCGTCTTCAGGGACACTACAAAGAACAATTCACCAATTATAACAAAACATTTGTAACAAAATCTTTGGACATTTTTAACATACATTATTTAACACGTCTGTACCGCCTAACGTGGAGTTTAATACTAAGCTAATGTCTGTTGAGTAGATGTCTGTATATATGCGCGCAGTTATCGGTGTCTGCTTTAAAGTTAATTCTTTTCTCTGTTGTGGTATCTATGATGTTCAACATTTCAAGAGTGAAGCGCTTTTTGTAGTTGTTCTCTTGTTGTAAGATTATGGTCTCTTCGAAATTCGGTGAATGTCCGCTCTCCATACAGTGTGTCGCCAGTGCAGTTTTTTGTATGGTTGTTTGGTGTCGGAGTTTGTAATCGGATTTATGTTGTGATATCCTTGTTTTAAGTTTTGACTTTGTTGTTCCTATGTATATTTTATTGCACGCGTTATTGGTTGGGGGCAGTAATTTTGGGTGTTATGTTATGTTTTAAATTTAAAAGACTTTTTGCGCGCTATAGGTTTGTTTATTACATTGTGATTAAAAATGTTTCTCGTTATTGCTGCTTTTTAATGTATTCATTTTAATACTCTCTATATTTGTTCTTGCTATGCACATTTGGGGGTTGCTTTGTTGTTCAAATTAATACATGTTAGTTGATAGTTGATGTAGGTGCGAAATGCACCCATTTTAGGGCAATGTATCCCTACTTGATGCTTCAAAAGATTCTTGCATATCTGTTTTCAGTCGGTGCACCGAAAACTGTGTAGTTAGATGGATAACGCATTTTTAACTGCACACACAATTTAATTGTGCAACCCAGGGTTCTCTATTGCATATCTGTAGGAAAAACTCCGAGGGTAATGCATCGTGTTAATGCTTCCAGGGGTTCTTGTCATGTCTGTAGCATATAACTGCACGCGTTTATTGGATCCCCTTTACATGGTATTTTATATATATATTACGTTACTTTTGTCTGCGTTGTCAATTTTCGACTTCGTCCCATTGTATTTGTTGGTTTGTGAGCTATTTGTATGGTATTTTTGTTAAAGCAGTCGGATTTTGCAAAACGTTCTGAGAGGTCAGGAACATAAGTCAAGGATCTGTACGATTTGGGTTGTCTAGTCTCTTTTGGTTTTGCTGTTTTGCTTCTCTCTATTAATGTTTTTATAATCCTCCTTGGGAAGTCATTATTCGTCAGTATAATTTTAATCTCCGAAATTATGTCATTGTGAAATATCTCGTCGCTTATGTTCAGCATCCTGTTAATACAGCTTATCGCTGTATTTATAACCATATTCTTCGGGTGTTTGGAGTAAAAATTAATTATTCGTCCTGATGCTGTGGGTTTTTTGTACCATTTAAGTTTTAATTTGTTTCCTTGTCTATTGATAGTCGTATCCAAATAGGGAAGTGTTCCATCTATTTCTAATTCTGTGGTAAATTTTAAATTCCGATGAAAGGAGTTGGTGCGTCAAGTGTATTTTTGGACTTCGGTTTCCTTAATTATTGCAAACAGATCGTCAACGTATTTAGTAAGTAGTCTTGGAGGATGCGTCAGTTTCTTTATGGTGTTGTCAAGTAGTTCTTCCATCACAATGTCAGCAATTACTGGAGAAGCCGGGGATCCCATTGGCATGCCTTTCAATTGGGTGTACATCTGATCCTCGAACTTAAAATATCTGTTTTCCACGATGCAGAATTTTATAATATCCATGAAAAGTTGTTTTGGTATTGTTGTGAATATATATGGGGATATTTGGGCTCCCAAAAAAAATCTAAAAACACCCCATTGGAAAATTTGCTCGTCATTGGATGCACCCTCATATGTTATTACATAATAAACATTTTAAATTACAGCTGCCTCCATTTACAATGTGAAGGACTCAATGGACTTTAAACAACGGACCAACGACATCCACATTTCAGACGAGGAGAAATTGGAGTATAATTTAGTTTCACTATTCCCTAGCATTCCCACAGACTTAGCGTTAGATATCATAAGGAAGAAATGGACTGCAATACAGGAATTCACAAAAAAAAAAATAATTTTCGTCCGATTGGCTTGAAACTCGGTTTGTAAGGTCAAAATAGAATTCCATTGTGTTTTCATTTTCCGATGTTGGAAGGTAAGCAGATGGGATATGGGCAGTAAGTGGGTAGCATGTGGTTGTGATGTAGGTGGGAAGTAGATGGGATGTGGGCGGGAAGTGGGGGGAGGGTGGAGGGAGGTGGGTGTGGGGGATTTGAGTGGGAGTTGGGTGTAGAGTGGGTGGGATTAGGGTGGGAGTTGGAGTTGGAGGGAAAACCCATAGGCAAAGTTCGATTTCTGGGTTCTACGGTGTATTATTATATCTAAAAATGTTTTGTTCTAATACTGTTGAAGGCGCAGCGAAGTGCGTCGGGTTATTTACTAGTTTAGTTATACTTATTAATTGAAAAAACTTGTAGTTACTCGTGATGATTCGATCTCGGTTCCCTTGCACTGAAATTCGATTTGACTGACGTTCTAGACGTCTGGGCTACGCCGCGCGTCTGAGTCAAGGCAACTAAAAGCTTGTTTGTAAAAGCAGCATATACAACGGGTCCAGAGTATGTTATAGTCGGGCTTGACCGACTCTCTCACTTGTTTCTTATCACCTTTGTATTACACATTATTCGTACCGCTTACTTTAACCTACTCATTTGTCGTGGGAGCTACTAAAGTGTAATTAATAAAAGAAAGCCTCAAAAAAAAATAATTTTTTTTTCAGCATCCACGGGGTGGAAATTATATTCAACATTTCGGTCGCAGCAATTATGTAGTGTGATGGCGAGAAATAGCAGAATGAAGGCAAAACAAAGATTAAGTTTTACAAAGGTCTTCCGCCTCCGGATCCTTTTGCTGTTGGGCCATATTGGATGCATCCATAGCGGGCGGTTTTTCCTCTTTGGGCTTGCCCCCGACACCATATTTGAACGCCGATCCAACCGCTACCACTGCACTAGGCCTTTCGGCCGTCCGAAGGTTTGGGTATATTTTCTCGAGACGCGCTAGTATATCGGTCATTGGACCTTCCGGCATGTTCTTGTATTTATTATCCTGTTTAAGAAGAGATTTAGCAAAAATATGCAGGACAAGTGGTAGCTGCTTACGTTCATTGTTTAATCCAACTGATTACCTCATGACGCAAGTACTGGAACTGAACAGAAATTGTTGTAAACACTTGGAGATTACACGTGCTTCTATAGAATCTGATTTGCTTTAATTTTATTTTTGACTCAACGCTTACTTCATACGTGTACAGTCGACTGTCAAATACAGTAGGGATGGGCGAAATATTCAATATCTGTTAGTTGATAACTGTTACTGTCAAATAACGGGGTTATTTTTAGTAACTGTTAGTTACAACCGTTATCGGGTGAAAATGAAACATTGCAGTCGTTTCAGTGAGATTTGTGAGTGACTAACTATCTTTTAATAACAAATTGAGAATCGGAAATCGCAGATCGGAATCGGCCTTTTCCAGGACAGATAAATGCGCACGAAAATAAAATTTTATGTTGAACTATATATAAAAAAAGCGGCTTCGAACAGCTGATTAGCTATTTATTTAGTGGCATTTATTTTGCTGATTTCCAGAAGAGAAACAAAATAATCACAGCGTTGCCATATCGTTAGCTTGTGTGGATTGCAAGCACAGCCAATTTGCCAAACTAAATTGAAAATAAATAACTTGCAGCAAATTCAGGGCGCTCCAAAAGAGTCTAACAAATAATAAATATATTAGACCATAAAATAGCACACTTTTTAGAGCGAAGCTCTTTGGGAGGTCAGACTGGGGGAGTAAATCTTGAAAAATTTTGTCTTTGCGACAGATTTTTGGGGGATGTCTTTGAATCTCTCTTTGTGTTTTGTATTTGCAAAATCAGCAGCTTTTATCTTTACAGTAGAAGCAGGTGGGTTGTGTGAGGAGTGGGATAGTGTGAGGTGGAAGTGGGGGGAAGTGGTGGGTATCAGGTGAAGATTTGGTGGGGATCTGGCGGGGATTTGATGCTAATCTGGTGTGGATCTGGTGGGGATCTGATGGAGATCTGGTGGGGATCTGGTGAGGATCTGGTGGTGATCTGGTGGGGATCTGGTGGAGATCTGGCGGGGATCTATTGGGGATCTAGTGGTGATCTGGTGGTGATCTGATGGAGATCTGGTGAAGATCTGGTGGGGATCTGAAGAGGATCATGTGGGAATCCGAGAGAGATCTGGTGGGGATCTGGTGAGGATCTGGGGCGGGTCAGGTGGGGATCTGGTTTAGGTCTGGTAGGGATTTGGTGGGGATCACCAGAGAGTGGCTGCATTGAGGTCAAGTTGTGAATTTTGTGCTAAAAAAAATATACTGTTAACTGCTAGACAGTGATTTAACAATGACTTAACAGTGACTTAACAGTGACTTAACAATGACTTAACAGTGACTTAACAGTGACTTAACAATGACTTAACAGTGACTGTTGGATATTTAATAAATCAGATGGTAATCTACGGATATGTGGAGATTACAAGGTCACAATTAACAAATGGTTAGTTGATTACAAGTATCCACTACCTCGTATCGACGAAATTTTTGCTGCTTTGAGCGGAGGTGAATTGTTTTCTAAATTAGATTTGTCCAGTGCATACAACCAGCTTGTATTAGATGAAAAATCTCAAAATCTTTGTACTTGGAGTACCCACATAGGTACACTTAAAATGAAAAGACTCCCATTTGGTGTAAAGCCAGCAGCATCAATCTTAAAAAAGACTATGGAATCGATTCTTAATGGTATTCCAAATGTAGTCGTATATCAAGACGATATCACAGTAACAGGCAAAAAATACCCAAGAGCACATGAAAACTCTTAAAATTGTTCTTAAAAACTACAAACCGTTGGACTCAAGCTTAACATAAGCAAATGCCAATTTTTGCAAGAAAAAGTATCATACCTAGGGTTCACGATTGACAAAAATGGATTGCAAAAGAATATGGATAGATGCAAAAGCGTTATCAATTGTCCAATTCCAACAAATGTGACCCAAGTTAGAGCGTTCATAGGAATGGCTAATCATTATTCAAAAATTTATCTCAAAAATTTACACAAAAGATAAATCCATTGTACGAACTACTCAAGAAGAATGTTAAATTCAATTGGTCTGTAGAATGTCAACGATCGTTTGAAGCTATCAAAACAGAAATTGTTTCAGATCAAGTCTTAGTACATTTTGACAGTTCACTGCCAATAATTTTATCTACAGACGCAAGCAACACAGCTGTTGCAGGCATATTATCTCACAGATTACCAAATGGTACAGTGAAACCAGTAGCATTCGTGTCACGAGCCTTAAACAAAGCAGAACAAAATTACAGTACCCTAGAAAAAGAGGCTCTGGCAATAAAATTTTGTGTAATCAAACTAAAGCAATATTTACTGGGACATCATTTTTTATTGAAAACCGACCATAAGCCATTGAAATTCTTATTTGGCGAAGGGAAAAGGTTTACCACTAATGGCATCTGCCAGAGTTCAAAGATGGGCATTCTTATTGTCAGGATTCAATTACTCTATTGAATTTGTAAAAGGTAAAGCCAATGAAGCTGATGAGCTATCAAGAATCCCACAATTTGAAACGGTGCATGATTTCGAAGAAGCAACTTTGTTAATTATACGGAATCCAATAATCACTTGCACTTAACATTTAAAGAAATTGCAAAAGAAACCAGACATGATCCTATTCTTGCCAAGGTCATGCAAGCTATCAAAGAAGATAGATTAGAAAATTTGAAAGGGAATGAGTACGAATACTTTAAAAACAAAGGAATTGAACTTTCTATCGAATATGATTGCATTCTTTGGGGTTATAGAACTGTAGTTCCACCAAAACTCCAGCAATCAGTCCTCGATGAACTACATCGCTCGCATATGGGCATTGTTAAAACAAAAGGTTTAGCCAGATCATATGTTTGGTGGCCCAAAATTGATTCAGATATAGAAAGAATGATAAAAAATTGTAAACATTGTCAAGAATTGAGCTCTAGTCCAGAAAAATGTTCTTTGATTCCATGGGAACCTACACAATCAGCCTGGAGTAGAATTCATGTAGATTCTTTTACAAAATGGGTAGAAGTTGTTAAAACCAAAGAAATAACATCACTATTCACTATAAAGTCACTAAGGGAAATCTTTTGGCGATACGGACTAGTAGATACACTTGTAAGCGACAACGGAAGACAATTTACGTCTAGTGATTTCAAAGACTTTACAAGTAAAAATGGCATAAGGCACATATTTACAGCACCGGGACATCCCGCGTCTAACGGACAAGCTGAAAATTTTGTCAAAACATTAAAGAAATCACTCATAGCGTCGTAAAGCGGAAATTTTGACACGATTTTAAATCAATTTTTATTTGATTATAGAAACTCTAAACATTGTACGACAGGAGAGAGTCCTTCAAAACTATTCTTTGGTAGAGTTCTAAAATCTCGATTCAGTTTACTCAAACCACCTTTAGTAAGAGATAAAACAAAAAACTATCAAATCAACAAAGGTAACAAACTATAAATGTTAAAAATATTTTAGTTATTATTTTATTCGTGATTTACCGTCACCAAGTAAATCTAGGTGAAGAAAAAATAAAAAAAAAACAAGGGCAAAGGGGGTGTAAAAAAAAAATTGTTTGACCCGGAAAAAATCCACATTTTGCACTTTTTTGCAAAAATTGGGCTTTCTATAAATGTTAAAATTTAGTTTTTATTTTATTCTGATTCTGCATCGTCCCTAGTACTAGTACGCAAAAAGGTACCAAATCCATCTAGTTTTAACATTAAAAAAAAATGTAAAACAAATAAAATCCCAATTTTAAAGTGTCAAGAAAGTGTTTTGACAAAAGTCAAAACACCTATATTTTCAGTATAGGAACTCAAATGGAAATACAAAATTATGATTCTAGACAAATTTGACATGTTGAACCCGAATCTGCTTATATAAACTCTATATCTTTCTTGGATTGGCTGCAAATTTAAATTAAAGTGCATAATATGGCTGATTTTTCACCATTTAAATAGAAGATTTGAAAATTATAAATCACGAAAAATATCTGTTTCCATCGGCCACAATATCGGGTGCTTTTCGATTTAAAAATAGTGTAGTTGAAAGGCAATACTGATGAAAAATATAAGAAAAGGCGGAACACGCCCTCATATTTTAACAAATATATTTTGTGTCATATGCATTTCGGATTTTAAGGCGTTTTTCTTAAAAATCCAACCGATTCTGCTGAATTCTCTTACCCATTAACAAAATTGCATACAAATCAGAAATTTTTCGCGGATTGATCATGAACATATAACCTAGGAAATGATTAAAGTATTTATTATATTCTATACATATTGGTACGTACTACTGAATGTTGAGATCGAAAATTTAAAAATGAGCTGATTTCTACAAGATTCGAATGTACCAAAAAGGAGTTAAATGAGTCATTTTCTGCATTTTAATTTAAGTTTGCAGCTAATCCATGTAAGATATGGAGTTTATATAACCAGATTCGGGTTCAGCTTGCCAAAATTGTCTAGAATCAATAGTTTTTATTTCTATTTGAGCTCCTGTACTGAGGATATAAGTGTTTTGACTCTTGTCAAAACACTTTCTTGACACTTTTAAATTGCGTTTTTATTTGTTTTATATTTTTTTAAATGCTAAAACTGGATGGATTTGGCTACTTTTTTTTGCATTCTAGTTCTAGGGACGATACAGAATTAGAATAAAATAAGAACAAAATTTTTCCAATCATAGAAAGCCCCTTTTTTTGCAATAAAAGTGTAAAATGTGAATTTTTTCCTGTGTCAAAACACTTTCTTGACATACTGTACATACTCGCAACAATAAAGAGATTAAACGTCACTGTAATCAAATGCGTAAAAGAATAGAAATGCCAACTGAGGAGGGTTCTGAAAAACTTAGTGATGGAGAGAAGGAGAAGGATCAAGAAAAACAAATGAATCTTAGACCTCGACAGGATGGTAAAGTCATAAAAAAATGAAGTTTTGAAAATTAGAATATAAGCATTTTCCAATGTATATGCAATTTGAATTACAGGCCTTATACACACTTCAAGCTGCAAGTACACATAAACTTATATAGACTTACGATCATTTTCATTGAATTAATATCTTAATAGTTGTTACATATTCCTTACAAATCACTCTTTCATTTATATATTGCTCTAATGTAATACAAAGCTTAAGTGGAGGCGTGTTGGATATTTAATAATTCAAATAGTTACACATGTGGCAACGCCAATACCGATAGATTAACAATGTAAACTAGATCGTAAGAACCACTTGTGAACTGAACCACTTATCATACACACACAAATAAAGATGTAAGCGTGCAAGACACAACAGTGACTTAACAATGACTTAACAGTGACTTAACAGTGACTTAACAGTGACTTAACAGTGACTTAACAGTGACTTAACAGTGACATAACAGTGACTTTACAATGACTTAACAGTGACTTAACAGCGACGTAACAGTAACTTAACAGTGACTTAACAGTAACTTAGTAGTGTAAATTATATATCATTTATTTATACAGAATCCAAAAGGTGTATTTTTGCCATTACTTAAGTCGATTGTATGAACGTAAAGAGCTTTGCTCGTACCGTGCGTCCATGACACACACTCTTTTCTTAATACTTTAGGTTGACCCCAACAAGTGTAACAAGTGTTTCGTGGAAAATTGTTGTGCAATAAAGCGTGGCACAAAGTTTTAAATGCAAAGTTATTAACGAAAGTTAGTTGATTAATGAGTAACCAAACATCTTGCTACAACGTGCGACTTTTCGAGAAAATCGGCTTTATTGCAGCTTAATTCTGCTTAAGTTGAACATATTACTCGAGAGTGAGAGATATAAAAATTTGTCGTTTGGTAGCGTCAAAAGTTTTTTAAGTCGTATTTAGAGCTTAAAATAAAAGAAATAGCGTAAAATACAACAAAGTTGGAGCAAATCGGGCAGATCATCAATATGACAGCTATATGAAATAGTATGTTGGATCGAATCATATATGATAAGTCGCTAAAGAAGCTTAAAATACGCGCTCAAACCGAATTTTAGTTCAATATGTTTAAACCAACGAAGTTGGTGCATATGGCAGCTATATCAAATAGTGGTTCAAACCAAACAAGATTTTGTGAGTCGTATTAAGAGCTTAAAATACGAGTACAAACCGAATTTCACTTCAATAGCGAAAACAACATATCAAATATTGGTCTAAATTGAGCAAAATTTTCCAAGGCGTCCTTGGGGCGCAAAATATGATTATAAACCAAATTTTTGGTCAATAACTTAAGAACTAGAGTTTATGCCAAAAGGGGAAAAAAAACCACCGTGCGGTATAAGTACAACAGGGTGGTCCATTTAAAAATTGGAATTTAATTTTGCAACAAAAAAAAGCTCGATATTTTTCAACATTTGAACATTAGTTGAAAGGTTGGTTCATGTTATTTATTTAGAAAAAAATCCAGTTAAATGACTACCACGGCTGTCTTGGCAATGCTTTCGGTCAAGCGCACCGGACGAGTACGTACACGGGTTGGTTTATCCACCAACATCACAGTTTCAGTCGCTTTCCGAATGACATTTGACGTTTTTAAAGTCAAATTAAGAATAGATGGACCACCCTGTATAAGAAGTTTATGTCCCATACATGTCAAACCTCTATCTCTTACCATCTCTGAGATCTGTTTGTTTATACGGACGGACGGACAGACAGACGGACAGACGGGCATGGCTATCGACTCCTATATCTACCCTGTACCCATTAAAAATGGGTAAAAGGGGATCATGAAGTTGTGCAAATGTATGTAACAGGGAGAAGGAAACATTAACGACCCTATAACATATATATATTCTTGATCTGCATCAACAGCCGAGTCGATTTAACCACGTCCGTCTGTCCATTCGTCCGTCTGTCTGTATGAACGCGTAGATCTTAGAGACTATAAGAGATAGAGACCCAAATTATTGCATGAACATAGGTGTATACCGTACCCTCATCTTGTTTGTTTCAGATTTGCAAAATTCCCCCCCCCTAAAACCGCAGGGTATATTGAAGCCGGGCTGCTCGACTGCAACGGTCTTTCTTGTTGTATTTGTATTTATTGATGATGATATTCCTAATACTAAAGACTTTTTAATTTTTGTATTAGTCACAAAAATGACAATCACTAGCTTAACAAGTGAGAAAGTCGGTCAAGCCCGACTATATTTATACTCTGTACCTAGACTAGAAGCTGAATGCAGTGCTGCTGCTGCGCTCATCTCTAAGTTTCTCTCTCTCTTTCTCTCTCTCTCTCTTTTTAAGATTGTGCGGAGTTGGTTGTGAAAGGGTGGGAGGGAGTGGCGGGGGGTGATTCAACTTATTTGCTCATAACTGGAACCAATTCATCGATCTTTATCATTTCTTGCGCAAATCGATACATATTGCTAATGACTATTGTCTCTAGAAGGTACGAATCATTTTTGGGGGCGGGAGGGGGGGCGTGGCAAAAATTAAAAATAAACTTGATCTGCCGCAAGTATAAGAAGCATTTGTTCAATACATGTCAAACCTCTATCTCTTACCATCTCTGAGATCTGCTTGTTCATACGGACGGACAGAGACAGACGGATCAAGACATACGTAGAGGTCGGAAATTTGTGAAATTACCCCTTCCCCTCTTATACACATTTAATAAACCCAATATAACCCAAATTTTTGGATACAAAAAAAAAAAAGCCAAAAAAAAGCATTTAAGATATTCTTCTTGAATGGAAAGCAAGCAAATTGAATCGTGAAGTTGAAATGATTGAAGGTGCGCATTTTGCTATTAATAAACTGCACGTTTAATTGTTGTCGACTTTTGCAGATCTATGTCCACCAAACCAGCTTGATTTCGCAATGGATGAGTTGTTGGATGACTTTATGGACGATGTCGCTTGCATATATTCTTGCCGTCGAGGAGGTATCTCTAACGTGCCCAAACCATTAGTTGGCGAAATAACATCCTCACCTCATTTGATGAGCGTTGTTTTGTGACTAGCGCTCTAAATTATAAGTATATTGTACTTGTAGCGTTAGGATGATTGGCCAATAAAGAAAGAAAGAAATTTTGCGCGTAACTCGGAACCAATTCGGAATATTGCTGGAATTGATAAAGGAAGACGAAGTTTTTGCAACAACTGGATTCAAAAATCAAATGCCAATTGATTTACAGCTCGCCATAGTGTTGTTTCATTTGAGCTCCTCTGGAGGCAGTGCATCTATTCGAAGAATGTGTACAATATTTGGAATCGATGATGGTGGAACTTTAACCATGCTTACGAAAAGGATATTTACAACATTTTTGCGGCTTATGGCCCAATGAAAAATTGTGGTCTTACTTTTGGTTGAGAGCAATGACAAACTGATTGAATGTGTATTACACTTTTAGCACAGAATTATAACAATTATTCTAGACAAAATATGGGCACACTGTTTGAGCACAAGTGCCGACTTTTCGTAGTCAGGGTCTGGGTCGAGCAAGCTGTGCACAATTTGTTCAGAGTAAATTGTTCTTGGAAATGCTTACACTTTTCCCCAAGTGCCTATGTGCTCAACAAAGTGAACACCCTAATTGTTAAATAACAATTATAAATTTATTGACACAGGCTCAACTTGCCTCTGTCTCGCACAAGTTGAAGTGATTTTGCCAGCAGTACAAAAACAAAAGGAGTATGCAAACAGTTAGCGAGATCAAACTATTGGAGCGTGCCTTTCACACTTGATTATACAATTTTCATTACGGCGCTTGTATATACCCCTTTCAATATATTCGGAAGACCTAAGTATACCAAGAAAAAAAATGGATCTGTTAAAAAGAATTTAGATACAGTTGTTTCTGTCTAGGCGTTGGCTGAGTGGATATGATCATCCCCTTGTATTTTTTGTTATTCCGTATCTGTAATCTTTTTTTTTTTCTTTTTTTTTTTTAAGTACAAAAAATTTAGCCGAGCTCTGAAAAGGTGTTCAACTACAAACAATAATATAATTCAACTTGGTATGGTTCGAACGCACGCTTCCTGTTTATGAGTTATGCGCCTGGTGCTCTACGCCACTGAGGCGATACAAAAATCTTTTGTAAATATTAAGGGCAAAATGCGTAGCCTGTTAAAAACAGCTGGTTTACCACATCAATTACAGAATTAAATCACAAGGGGCGCTCACTGCTAGCTCATGTGGGATAAATTTACCATTACGTTTTACGAAGGGCTGGTGAACACCCTAATTATCTATTCTACAATATTTTAATCTAACAAAGGGCAATAATGCTAATTTTATGGTGCAAATGTTTCTTCAATTTAATTCTAAGTTGTGCGCTTCTTGTGTTTAAGACTGTTGGGTAGCTGATTCCAAAGCCTTAGCACCGAAGTGCTTATTTGAACATGCCAATCGATTTTTAATAATTTTAATATTGTTTGTTCGCCGTGAAGCAGCAAAGTCGAAGCTTATCATGTAAGTATGTGGCTCCGCGAATTTTCAATTGTTTGGATTCTCATTTTCATTCTTCCCGAAGCCTCGGCGATGACAGCGATGAGCATGATGAACGATTTCATCAGGATATAGAGAGTATTTTTGGGATGAGGCCACGCGAGAGGAAAACTGAAGCAAAACGGACCATAGACCTTTTAATACCACTTAAACGGTAAAACTGAAATTGCTCAATTCTTAGATAAATGCTAATAACTTCTACAATATCAACAGATTTCGATGAATTAACACTTTTAAATTTGTTATATATGAGGTTACATTATCAAGAGAAAGAAGTTTTTTAAAAATTAGTTTCTTGGTGAAAATAACAGTGAAATTTACGGTTTTTTTTAAAATTTTTGATAAAAAAAAAAATAAAAAAAGTTCGATATCTTTGTAATTGGCATCTACACTACAAATTTGACAATATTATTAAATAGATAATTATTTTTATTATTATTTATAAAGTATTTTAGTAGTAGTTAATAAATATCTAATAAATACTACTATAAAGTATTTCTTAACATTTTTAAATATTTTAATGAAAATAGTCAAAATATTAAGGTAATATTTTAAAAAATAATTAATAATTAAATAAATAAATTTAAAAAATAAAATCTTACGCTAATATGATCTCAACTTGTTAAAAAATGTATTAGCATGTTAAAATATTTTATACAGTTTTAAATTGGCAACCTTTTTGCTGATAAATTACAGAATTTTCGAAAAACCGTCCAAAAATCATTTTTTTCTTAATTCATGGATAACAACAAGTAAAACGCGTAATGTTTTGCTCTAAAAGCTTAAAAAAATTAAATTGGCAGATATTTTGGTGAAAAACTTGAGTACATAATAAACAATGACAACAAAAAGTGAATTTTTTTGGAAATACACACTTTTGGGGCCGTTTTAGAGGATGTAGAAGTGTTCAGATTGTAAAACCTTAAAGAGTTGTTTGGTATCTCAAATGCTTCACTTTTGCCAAAGAAAGTATGTGAAAAATTCTAATTTTTTTAAAGTTACACTCGAAAAAGTAAAGAAATACTCCCGGAAAACATGAAATTTTTAAAAACCTTTGTATGAGGAATTTATTCTGCGGACTGTCAGCTACAACTTTGCCAAAGGCACTAAAACTAATGGAGCTGTTAGCCCAAAACTAACGACACCTTTTTTTTGTTGTCACACCCAATTTCAAAAACTTTGGGGGCCAATAACAAAACAAGTAGGCTACCAATTAGCCAAACGCTGATAGGGATTTACTTAGCTCGGGTAGCACTAGCAATTCCGCATAGTGTAGCTTAGTTGTAAAAATTTGTCGCACAGTTTATTTATAAACTTGTGTTATCAAAGAATAAAAGACAATGTTTTCAAGCGATATTAACCATTTACTTTTTATTTAACTATCGATTTTCGGAGCATGCCTGAATTTCATTTAGATAAAAATCACTTGTATAAATGAGGGTCATTCAACTTTTTGGATAATTTACAAAAAACACAGCACAAAGGTTTACAAAAAACCAAAGATTAGAGACCCGATTGCTCGTTCGTTCCTTATGGATTATTTGAAGCAGAGACCGGCACGTGCGTATTTTCTGTGTATAGAATACTGCTCTGCGGCAGCGACGTCGACACAGGGACAGTGTATAAGCTTGTTCGAGCAGATCAACAACTTTGCAACAACAAAAAAGTGCTAAATGAGAGTGACTGCACACACACACGCAACACCAAAATGATCATGTGTGTTCTGCCGGCCCCTGATTTGAAGTATTGCTGGGAGGGAACCAGTTCGGATTTATGTTTGCAAGGTCTTACATTTAGAAGGTTTGATGGATTTTTTCCTTGCTCGTTTTATTTATGCCTTAAATGCAGAAAAATTCAAACGGACTAAAAAGTCAAATTGTGTTTCTAATTTTCCATTAAATTTTCATCTGGGACTAAGTCTCCATTGAAGCTCTGATTGACACTTAAATTAATACGGTAAGCTAATAAGTTTTGGCATGCTGATCCCTTTAATTAAGAGATGGGCACTCTAAAGGTTTGCGAGTTGGAAAGCGAAAACTGCGACGCCAGCATTGCTGTTTATTGCTGATGCTTTTGTATATGAGCTCGCGTAAGAAAAAGAGTGTTCGCATTTGTAGCTTAACGCGCACTATTAACAGCGTGCCATAACCATTCGAAAATAAATTGTATGATGTAAAAAAAAAGTCAGTGGTAACTTTTAACTTTGCCCTCCAATCCTTTGGCCCTTAAATGTCGAGCAATTACTTGCAGCTGTCGCCTCTGATGATGATATGTGGGCCAGTTGTTCTAACCAGTTTCTTTGTGTTTCTCTCTCTCCTCGGATAGCAGACAATTTATGACTAGAGCCGGGCAAACAGTTTGATTGCGAATATTATTTTATTTTATGTACGAGAGTTCCTCTTTTTTTTCTGCACTCCGCTGGGCCATCAAATGCAAATGTTTATAGCAACATGGCTACCGCCCTATGCATTTTGCATGCCAATGTCGTTGGATTTTTATGAGTTGGGCGTATTTATAACCCGGCAGGACAAGCGAAAGGAGGTGGAGGTGCAGAAGCAGCAAAAGCAGCAGCAACATCGTTTACCTGGGGAAAAGTTTTTAAAACATTTTATGAAATTATCGGTTGAACTTCGACAAGTTTTTGAATAAATAAATAAACTTGATAGTTATTGTAGTGTTGGGTTGTTTATAACCACGACTTTAAACCTGCTGAACCTGAACATAAGGTTTCGGTTCGGTTCAAAAAAAAAAAATAAAAGACATTCGCAAATCAAGCAAATTGATTGTAATCTGTTCAATATTGTGCGACAAAAACTCGATAATCTTATAAGAGATTTGTATACTAAATTCTATAAAGACTTAAAAAAAGCAATGTCCTTTGGATCCTGAGTTCACGTTCAGACGATGAAAAAAATGATCAAATAATATAGCGAATACTTACATTAATAGAGGCTTCCATGGCACTAATAGAGAATCGAATAAATCACTTTTAATACCCGTTACTCGTAGTGTAAAAAGATATATAGGAAATACAAATAACAAAAAAAAATATAAAATTTGAAGGTAGTATTTTCTATATGAGAAAAGTATTTGGTGTTACTTTATTGTAATGAAAAGTAAAATAAAGGTTTGTTACATCGATTTAGGCACAACTTGAAGAAAGCTTTAATCAAATTGAACACAACTTGAACCTTCGCTTGATTTCCACGCCTCGTTGGCGCCCGAAATCACTTACACCTCTACGGCACACGTCTTCCTTCATGAAACGATCGAACAACACTTCATCTGCCCTCGTCTAAGGCTTGTTCTCGACTCTCAGCTCGCCGCCCGTCTTGGCGCCTTTGCTGTTCTGCTTTCGTCGACTTCTGCTAGTTGTCTCGCTCGTACTTCGTTAAGTTCTTACGTATTTCGGTTAACGTTTGAAATACTTCTCGTTGTCTTGATCATTTGGCTCTTGGGTATTTCGGTTGACGTTTGAAATACTTCTCGTTGGCTTCATCGTGATATTGTCTAGGTTTGTATGGTGCTGCATCTCTATAACAGTGGAATTGGGAACAGACAGCAATATTCCAACCCACATACATAATATAATATTTATGAGCATATAAATGCAATCATTAGATCATACATATTAACTACCTAAAAGAAATACGAAGTATGAAGTCCATTGGGCCGTTTCCAAAAACGAGTGGAATTGTCGCAAATCGAGTGGATTGCTGTTCCGAATTCCGCAAATCGACCAGAATTGTCCTTTTCAAAAGTTGAAAAACCAGAGGTCCGGAATATCTCACTCAAAATGAAAGTGTTGTAAAATAACCCTGTTATTTTTAGACACTTTGAAATATGTCTCAAACAGATAGAGTGATTTATTTTTTGAGTATAAGTGTTTCGCTCAGTGAAAGTGACTTATTTTTCGAGTGTAAGTGTTTATCTCAGTGAGAAACACATATTTTCATTTTTTTTCTGTTATGTGTTTTTCAATAACACTTATTATTGTGAGAAAAATATAAGTGTCTTTTTAGTCAAAGTCTTTGGATCGGACATTTTCAACACTAAATTTCATTTACAGCGATAAGGGCATAAAATTAAAAACCGAAAACTTTAATTCTGAAAAGTATTTTCTTGCCGCGGTTATAGCTTAGTGCTCGCCAGAGTCGTTACAAGAAATTTGTAAAGGAAGTTTGACCTTGTGGGTGGAAAGGGCTGGAAAATCATATAAGGATCAATGTGAAATCGCAGTTCACAGCTACAGGATCTTCATGGTAATACAAGTGCCTAAGAAACTGCTTTTTAAAACCTCAAATGACCACACTCAATCAACAATGCGAATGCATTTAACAGTAATCAAAAAATGGCGCTCACACCCCGAAGAAATGCGAATTCACACAGAAATAACTACATAGCCGTGATAGTGACAATACTCAACCGCGATAAATACCATGGATGACCAATGGTAAAGAATATAGTCAAAATCATAAAGATTTTTTCAAACTACTTTCTGCGTATGACAAATCTTTTTATCGCTGAAAAATACCAAAGAGGACCAAAAATTGTAATAATGCCAAATAAACTCTACTCTCAACCAAGGGGAAAATCATGCAAGGATCAATGCATAAGCTCAATTCCATGATAAGAGACCTCCATGGACCATGGGAATAAAACCACATAACACTTAAAAAATGCTTTTCAAGACCACAAATGACATCACATAACTACAAAAATATGATTACGACAATACTAAACCGCGATATATACCATGGATGACCATGTTTCCACTGATCTAAGAGCTATTTTTTTGGCAACAGGCGTCATTCTGAAGCTTAAGAAAATTGTCTCGCTTTGAGGCGCCGACACGCGCAAGCATACGTCACAACAAGTGTAATTGCCTTACATAATAGTAAGTTGAAAGAACAAAATTCATGATTATTGACGCACGGCGGCAGCTGGGCGCAGCAGGTACAGTGTGCGCGATCGAGACCCGCTTGGCACTGAAGCAGATGTTTGCAAATTAAAACATATGCAGTGTGTGTCTCGTTTGCCGACTCGATTTTATCTGATAAGGTTGGTTTTTTACTGTTTTTGTTGTTGGACTGCTCCCAAACTTAAATTTCGTGACCACCGCTGGTATAAAACATTGTTCCCAATCACATCTACAAAGTAAATTATCATTACATAGCTAATAGAGAAATAACACTTATCTTTATTTACTTTCGTTTTTCTGTTATACTATAACTGTTATCAAAAAACACTTTGAACATATATTATTTTTTAAGTGTTATTGAAAAACAGTTAAATTTTTCTCTCAACATTTTTCGGTTAACAGAAAACACAAATAAAACAAAAATAAAAATTAAACTCAGTGAGAAACCGAAATTGCTTATGATTTTTGTGTTTCTCTCAGTGAGAAACACTTTGAAAATATGTGTTGAGAGTTATTCCGGACCTCTGGTAAATAGAAAAACCGTATATTAGTGTGTAAATAAAAAAACGGAAAAGCGAGAAAAACATATTATTTATTGTTGGTAAAAACACGTTCTTTCGGAAAATTAAGAAAGGTGTGACGTGTCGTAAATCTACGAGCACGCTTTGATGTGTATCAAAATTTTAGGGGAAAATCACAAGCGTCTCCATGGTATATATTAATCAAATTCAAAAAGAACAGGTGTAAGATATACAAATACAGGAAGATCATAACGGACCCCTATAAAGTATATATATTCTTGATCAGCATCAACATCCGCGATTCCTTTTGCTATCTCTGTCTGTCCGTCTGTCCGTCCGTCTGTCTATGTGAACACCTAGATCTCAGAGATGGTAAGAGATAGAGGTTTGACATGTATGGGACAAATGCTTCTTTTATCTGCACGCAGATCAAGTTTGTTTCAAATTTTGGCCACGCCCCCTCCCGCCCCCGCAATTTGGAAAAAAGTTATATCTCCAACAGTTTTAAAGATAGACGATTCGTACCTTCTAGAGATAGTTAGTAATTAGCAAAATAAATCGATTTGCCGAAGAAATGATAAAGATCAGATGAACGGTTCTCAAGTTATGAGCAAAAAAAATGAACCAAGCCCCCCTCCCCGCTACAACCTTTCACACCCTAAAAAAATGTTGCATACTTTTTGGATGGTCACACTAAGGAACGCTGGAACACTGTTAAACATGTTTTTTCATGAGTAACGGGTTTATCGAAGTCGGTTAGAGCCGACTTTAACTTACGCTCTCGTTTTAAAAAACTTTAAAAAATTTAATTTAATACATAAATGGGTAAAATGGGATCATGAAGTTGTGCAAATGTATGTAACAGGGAGAAGGAATCATTTCAGACCCTATAAAGTATATATTGTATATTCTTGATCAGCATCAACAGCCGAGTTCTGAACCGAGCCGAATTTGGTAAAAAAAGAAGTGCGTGCCCAACTGATCACGATAAATATGGTAAAGATATGATTTCTGACCAATCAGAAAGCTCTACCCCAAAGTTTGTATATATCTTATCATTATAAATAAAAAAGCACAAAAGTGGACAGTGCTTGCCCATCATAATTGTTGTTTTCTTTATAACTCGTCCCATCGATCCGTATAATCCAATCATAACCACTCCTTTATCAAATGGATAAATAATCTTAATTACTAAATATCTCTAGAGGGTACGAACCATCTATCAAATTGGAACAGGCCAAGTCTTGAGTTTGTAAGCTCTACCCGAGAAATCAAGCCTGCTATAAAGCAGGAAAAAAAAAGACCTAAATGTTTATGAAGAACATAATGGATAATTCTTTGAACCCGATAAGTGAAGACGAGTTGGAAATATAAGGACTAGTTTCCATCATAAAGTAAAAACATCGTTTTTTAATTGCATTGAAGCGTTTAATGGCGAAAAGGTGTTTACTTAAAGATAAATATTGGAATATATCAGGAAAATAACTTAAGCAATTCCAGCCACACAAGTGTCAGTAGAACGAGCATTTTCCACACTGAAACTTGATTTATCAGACTTAAGATGCGATATCGATGAAACTTTACTATAAGATATATTATTACTAAGTCTTTACTAAAATTCCATCTTATTGAACTAAATTTTAGTTCTTTAAACTCTATATATCTCTTGCTGTTTTGAATTGCACTCAATCTTCTTATATCTTAAATAACACAGTCTTAAAGATATCGTTATGTTTTGGCAGGGAAATTTTGAGTCTAATAAAATGAAATGTTTATTAGATAATAACTAAAAACCAGACTATAAATCCTAAACCCATCCTAAATAATCCGACATTAAATCTTCAAAAATACAATTTCTTTAGTTTGTTAAATGAATACAGCGCAAACCGAACCGAACCGAACCGAAACCGCGGTTCAGTAAGCCGCAAAAACCATGTAATGAACCGGTTCCGGCGGTTCGAAAAACTGTGTGAACTTAAGAGTCTACTAGGGATATTGACGTCATGTATTGTATACTAATAATCGATAGATAACGAGGGCAACCCTACAAAAAGCTAACCCGTCGCGCTGCGCAAAGGCTTTAACAGAATAGAACCAATATCAGAAACAGTTTGAGATCAATCGAATTTAAAAATATTTTTTAAATTTGTGTCACCCGTAGAGCCCACAATCGAGTATTACATACATCTGCTAGAAATCAACGTTTTGCCACTAAGCCTACCACGTTACGACTTTACTGCTGGGTTTTTTACAATTCCTAAAATTCCATTTGCGGACCTTTTTCGAAAAATCGAAAATATCTTTGATTCGCATAGAATTTGCTGTTTTAGTGTAGGGGTCGGTAATGTGAGCAGAAAAGTTGCCAATGGCAACTGAGAAAATGGGCAGAGAGCTTTCAAAAGCTGCAAATGCTAGAGCATATTTCATATTTCTCGTTAAGTTGGTTTTTTTTAGAATAGAGAACGATAGACCACATAATGCTTACTAGAGACTTTAGCTAGTAGTTTCCTGAAAAGATTCAAACTTCAGCCGCAGACAACAATGTATGAGCCTTTTTTAAGCAGGCGCTTTACATAAACTTCTATGAAATGCCATTTCGGGAAAGCTAAATTAAAAAAAAAATGATAGAATTCTTAAGCTTTCTTTCCATTGTTTCCACAAGTTATAAATTCGTAAACAAAATTAAGCTTTTTCCCAAAGCCCTAAAGAGCAGTTTCAAAGAAGCAAACTAAACCATAGCATACTTTTTGGGGGCAACTGCCTAATTAACCCCGCAGCAACCACTGCCCATTGATGACACACAATTAACTGACAACCCATAGACATGCCAACCTCCCCCCGGGCCCAATCAATCGCCGCTTTGCTTTGGGCTGCATTTAATGCGCATTAATTGCGCATAATTAAATTTCTACAATTTTATTATGCACTTTACGCAGGCAGTGAGCTGTGCTGTTCAATGTTCAACATTAAAATCAGATTACAATCATCCCATGCCCTCCCTTCACTGCTGCAGACCAAAATCTGTTTCAGTATGTTTAACATATATTCTTAACATTTCATTAATTGGATTACTTTTTTATTTTTGTTATTGTATTTCCTTGTCTCTTCAACTTTTTTAACTGTCATTTAACGGGCAAACATGTCAGTTTGGCTGTCATTGTTGTCATTATTATTATTATTACGAGCATTAAGTATATCCTGCCTCTTTGTTCAGCTCAATTTCTGCTGTATGAATGTTTCATTACATTTTAATGTGGTTTTTTGTCCCCTCTTGTAGTTGTTGTTGTTGTCGCATTTAAATGTAATTAGTTAAGCAAATAGAAATGCAAAACATTAGATCACCCAAAGCCCCCGCACTCACATGAAGCTTCAAGCGCATTTGCAGGACTTTTCAAATTCAATTTAATGAACTCATTTGAAATTCTCTTGGGAAAATAAATAAAACTAAAATAAATACCCGAAAACAAATTGAAATTAAAAATCCGCACATTTTAGCGACTATCCCTCTCCACGGGGGTCGGACGGGAAATGGACACAGTGTGTGCCTCGGATCAAACAGCTTCCAGCTCTCGGCAGAGGTTCTTTTTAGTTTTCCCTTAAATTTCAAGTAGTTAAAACCACTTTAAAATATATTTTTTTGAGAGCTTCTCTTATAATTAGGTCAGGCAACAAAGCCAAATTCTCAAGGTCCGGCCAAGCAGTTGGTATAAATTTGCCACATTCTGGTCAGGAGCCTGGATTTGATTAATAGCTGTGGCATAAATCAGGGGGAATAGGGCGAAGAAGACCAGTCAGGTGGGTAGGTAACTTGGCAGAGCTAATGAGAGAAAAGTTGAAGCAGCGTCATGTCTGTTACGCGGTTGCTCCCGTCATTTTTCAGAACTTGGGCCATTGTCCAACAAATGACACTAATAAGTTTGTGCTCCCCCACAGGCCTCTGGGGCATACAAAATTTTCCAATTACCAGCCAAAAATCCATTATGCTCGATAAAAGGCAATTAAAAATGACTTATGTTGGTCCACTTTTTTTATGACTCAAAAAGCTTTTCTTGAGCTGAGCTACTGCTGCCTTCTGTCAACAGTCATGTCCATCCATGTGCATCTGCTGATGACGCTTATTGTGCCGATAGTTATGGCATAGACATACATAGACTGCTAATGTGCTCATCAACGCCATCGTTGCCCTTGTTGTTCTCGTCTCGTTGCATTGCTCATACGCCATGTGGTGTCACCCAGGCAGCCCGTCTGCCCGTCTGCCGAGTAGGAAAGCAGAGAGCAAACTTTCTTGTGTTTTTTGTAGTTTTCTTGTTTTTTTTTTTTGTGAATTGACAGACGTTCGTTGTGTCCTTATCACAGTGGGACAAGACCCTTATATCCCGGTGAATATTCTAGACAATTATCTACTCAGTAAAGCCAATTTCCAGCCGGCTGAAAGGACCAATTATTAAGTAAAAAATATAAATTATACACACAAAAAAAAACATTGGTAAATGTAACATTTTTCATTGGTAAATTCACCAATTTACGTCTTTGATTTTCGCCCAAAAGTTTTTCCATTTAATAACAAAATGTCTGCACTTTTGATTTTTGTATATAAGGAAAAAAATTCAAATTACTGCGCACTGCTTGCTGCGCTGCTGGTTGCCTGAATAATTTTGTTATTCCGAAAAATAACGAATTAAATCTATATATATAAAAGAGTTCGATCTGACTGACTGACTCACTGGTGACCGTCGCACAGCTTAAACTATTTAAGATAGGAAGCTGAGTCTTTCACAGTAGTATTATCTTATGCTGAAAGTGAGTACTAAGAACGGATTTTGGAAAATGCTGTCGGGAACTGAACCAACTGAACCTAGAATTCAGAAAGCCACACGCGACGTGCAGAAAAGCAACACGCGGCGTGTAGAAATGAAGAATCTGAATGCAAATGTAGAAAAGTTAAATGCTGCGTGGGCAAAGGCAAAGTCTGCACGAAATTAGAAAATCAGCTCATTTCCCCAAATAATTCTACATTTTTCATGCAGCAATCTGAATGCCACACGGACGTTTAGGTTTTCTTCATTAACGTTTGGATATTAAAATCCTACACGCGCGTGTGGAAACTCTACACGAAAAATGTAGCTCTACATCAGTACTGAATTGTTATATTTTTCGTTTAGCAAGCTGGTTGTCACAGGTGACGTGTGGGATTTCTAAATGTATGTTAGATTTACAAAATCTAAACGCTGCGTGTTGAAAATCTACACGAATCGTGCGCAAATTTCTGTTGCCTTTATATAAATAGCGATTGCGTTGAATTAGAAATTGAGAATTACAAGCATGCAAATATGGGATTGTGCCTTTAGCAGATTCAATACAAGTTATGTCTTAGAGGCCTTGCCTTACACGCTAACTAAATCCAACTACATCCAACTGAACCTAAGTAAATCCAACTGCATCCAACTGAACCTAAGTAAATCCAACTACATCCAACTGAACCTTAATAAATTCAACTACATCCAACTGAACCTAACTAAATCCAACTAAATCCAACTAAATCCAACTGAACCTAACTAAACCCAACTAAACCTAACTAAATCCAACTACATCCAACTGAACCTAACTAAATCCAACTAATTCCAACTAAACACAACTAATCCCAACTAAATACAACTACATCCGATTGCCGTTTGCAGTTTGCCGTTTGTCGTTTGCCGGTTGCAGTTTGCCGTTTGCCGTTTGCAGTTTGCAGTTTGCCGTTTGCAGTTTGCCGTTTGCAGTTTGCCGTTTGTCGTTTGCCGTTTGCCGTTTGCAGTTTGCAGTTTGCCGTTTGCCGTTTGCCGTTTGCAGTTTGCCGTTTGCCGTTTGCCGTTTGCCGTTTGCCGTTTGCCGTTTGCCGTTTGCCGTTTGCCGTTTGCCGTTTGCAGTTTGCCGTTTGCCGTTTGCCGTTTGCCGTTTGCCGTTTGCCGTTTGCCGTTTGCCGTTTGCCGTTTGCAGTTTGCCGTTTGCCGTTTGCCGTTTGCCGTTTGCCGTTTGCAGTTTGCAGTTTGCCGTTTGCCGTTTGCCGTTTGCCGTTTGCCGTTTGCAGTTTGCCGTTTGCAGTTTGCCGTTTGCAGTTTGCCGTTTGCAGGTTGCCGTCAATCGGCCGTCAATCCGCCGTCAATTGCCGTCAATCGTTTGCCGTTTGCCGTTTGTTGTTTGCCGTTTGCCGTTTGCAGTTTGCCGTTTGCAGTTTGCCGTTTGCAGTTTTGCCGTTTGCAGTTTGCCGTTTGCCGTTTGCAGTTTGCCGTTTGCCGTTTGCCGTTTGCCGTTTGCCGTTTGCAGTTTGCCGTTTGCAGTTTGCAGTTTGCCGTTTGCAGTTTGCAGTTTGCCGTTTGCAGTTTGCCGTTTGTCGTTTGCCGTTTGCCGTTTGCGTTGCCGTTTGCCGTTTGCAGTTTGCCGTTTGCCGTTTGCCGTTTGCCGTTTGCCGTTTGCCGTTTGCCGTTTGCCGTTTGCAGTTTGCCGTTTGCCGTTTGCCGTTTGCAGTTTGCCGTTTGCCGTTTGCCGTTTGCCGTTTGCCGTTTGCAGTTTGCCGTTTGCCGTTTGCCGTTTGCAGTTTGCCGTTTGCCGTTTGCAGTTTGCCGTTTGCTGCAACCGGTTGCAAGTGTTGTGGTTCAGCATTCGCTGCGGTAGCGAATGTTGCTGCGGTTGTATATTTCATCCGATTGACTTGAAACTTTGTTGTACGCGAAATAATTCGATACGTGTTTTCCCGATTTTGGAAAATCCGCTCACGAGGAAAATGGCCGGAAAATTCTGCATGAAAAAAACTATTTTTCATCCGATTGGCTTGAAACTCGGTTTGTAAGGACAGAATTCGAAATAATTTGAAATGTGATTTTACCATGTCGGAAAATCCGCGTAGGCGTGAAAATGCCCGGAAAATTCGACATGCAAAATAGCTATTTTTATCCGATTAACTTGAAACTTGGTTTGTAAGGTCAAAATAAGATTTCATTTGTGTTTTCATTTTCCGATGTTGGAGGGATGTGGGTGGTATGCAGATGGGAAGTGGGTGGGATATGGGCGGTAAGTGGGTAGGATGTGGGTGTGATGTAGGTGGGAAGTAGATGGGATGTGGGTGGGATGTGGGCGGGTAGTGGGCGGGAGGTGGGAGGGATGTGGGTGTGGGGGATTTGAGTGGGAATTGGGTGTAGAGTGGGTGGGATTAGGGTGGGAGTTGGAGGGAAAACCCATCGGCAAAGTTCGATTTCTGATGTTTGTTCTATACTGTTGAAATTCGATGTGACTGACGTTCTAGACGACTGGGCTACGCTGCGCGTCTGAGTCAAGGCAACTAAAAGCAAAGATTTATTGATATTATAGATGACGCATGTGAAACAAAAAACGATTGTTTTTGGGAGCTGACATTGGATGCAAATTTGTGCTTCTCGCTGCCTGTACGAGGAAACATATATTGAAATTTAGCTATACGTTTTCTAAATTAGCTATACGACTGAGAGCAAAAGTTTATAGATATTATAGATGACACATGTGAGGCAATTTCTTGGGACATTGGATCCCACAAAAAAAAGTTTGTATGAGATGCGGTATCTATATATGAAGTGTCTTTGCTAAAACCTTATTTATAAAAGCAGCATATACAACGGGTCCAGAGTATGTTATAGTCGGGCTTGACCAACTTTCTCACTTGTTTCTTATCACCTTTGTATCACACAATTGCGGTTATTCGTACCGCTTACTTTAACCTACTCATTTGTCGTGGGAGCTACTAAAGTGTAATTAATACAAGAAAGCCTCAGAAAAAATAATTTCTTTTTCCAGCATCCACGGGGTGGAAATTATATTCAACATTTCGGTCGCAGCAATTATGTAGTGTGATGGCGAGAAATAGTAGAATGAAGGCAAAACAAAGATCAAGTTTTACAAGGGTCTTCCTCCATTAAATTTAAATTTCGCCTCCAGATCCTTTTGCTGTTGGGCCATATTGGATGCATCCATAGCGGGCGGTTTTTCCTCTTTGGGCTTGCCCCCGACACCATATTTAAACGCCGATTCAGCCGCTACCACTGCACTAGGCCTTTCGGCCGTCCGAAGGTTCGGGTATATTTTCTCGAGTCTCGCTAGGATGTCATTCATTGGACCTTCCGGCATGTTCTTGTATTTATTATGCTGTTTAAGAAGAGAATTAGCAAAAATATGCAGGACAAGTGGGTAGCTGCTTACGTTCATTGCGGAATCCATTTGATTACCTCCTTGACGCAAGTACTGGAACTGAACAGAAATTGTTGTAAACACTTGGAGATTACACGTGCTTCTATAGAATCTGATTTCCTTTTATTTTATTTTAGACTCAACGCTTACTTCATACGTGTACAGTCGACTGTCAAATACTGTAGGGATGGGCGAAATATTTAATAACTGTTACTTGATAACCGTTACTGTCAAATAACGGGGTTATTTTTAGTAACTGTTAGTTATAACCGTTATCGGGTGAAAATGAAACATTGCAGTCGTTTCAGTGAGATTTGTGAGTGACTAACTATCTTTTAATAACAAATTGAGAATCGGAAATCGCAGATCGGAATCGCCCATTTCCAGGACAAATAAATGCGCACGAAAATAAATTTTTATGTTGAACTATATATAAAAAAAGCAGCTTCGAACAGCTGATTAGCTATTTATTTAGTGGCATTTATTTTGCTGATTTCCAGAAGAGAAACAAAATAATCACAGCGTTGCCATATCGTTAGCTTGTGTGGATTGCAAGCACAGCCAATTTGCTAAAATAAATTGAAAATAAATAACTTGCAGCATATTTTTTTGGACGACATCGAACAATTTAAAAGCAAATTCGGGGCGCACCAAAATAGTCCAATAAATAAAAAATATATTTGCACATAAAATAGCACTCGTTTATATTAGTTATTACATTAATTTTAAGTGCCTCTAGACTTTCTCTACCAAGAATCACCTTTGGAAGCTGTAAGCCGATTTTCAAATATTTTAAACTCTAATTTGATCAACTCATTTTGAATTCGAGCGGCTGACAAATCAGTGCGACCCTACAATTCGGGCCTCATTTTTGGTATTTTTTAGTGTGTTTTAAGACATTGTGGTCATACTATTCTGGAAATGGGCCTTTACTCCATTAAAGAAAATTTGAAAATATTTTAGAGTTCTCCTAAAGAGGGAAAGTGCTGCAAGGGCATATCGCTCTCTCACTTCAATACTGCATAACTGAAAAAATACGATTTTTGACTTAATGCTTATTGGTTGCATGTATAGACCGAATCGAAATATTAATTATACTGAAGCACTGAACGTACTGACCTCAATTTCCGTACAGTATACAGACGTAATTTTAACAGGCAACCTAAACAGCGACATTTTAACTGAAAATCATCTAACAGACAATATGGAAGCCCTCGACTTGATGCTCGTAAACAAAGCTCAGACAACCCACTTCACTTATACAAAAGACACTTTACTTGATGTATTCTTCGTAAACAATTCTAATAAAGTTCTTTTATACGACCAACTCTCTGCACCCGCATTCTCGAAACATGACCTTATCTTCTTATCATGTGACATAGGCTTACGACGTTCTGACTACTCTAAACTATAAAAACATAGACTTTTCACAGCTCTCATATGACTTTAACTCCTGTAACTGGGAAATCATCTTTTCTTTAACAAGCGTGAACGACCAATTAGACCAAATGAACAATACATATCAATCAATCAATACTTGTACAATAAAATTGTGCCACTTAGACACAAATTAGTAAAAGCGACTCAAAACCCTTGGTTCAATGACGACATAAAACGGTGTATTTTAAATCGTGATAGAGCCTACCAGAAGTGGAAGCGGTACAAAACAGCATTTCTTCAGAAAGAGTATACAATCCTAAGAAATAAAGTCACCCTTAAATGCAACTTAGCGAAACGAAATTATTACACCTAAAAATTTTCATCTGCAATATCCGACAAAAAATTCTGGAAAGATATCCAAAATCTTGGTGCGGGAAAACCAAGGCCGGAAATGGCCAATAATGTTGACGCAAATGGTCTTAATAATAAATTCGTGCAATCTCAACCGGACATACCAGAAACTCTCGCAAATACGTACCTGACCTCGTTATCTATTAATAATTGTGATTATTGCTTTAATTTTGTTTGTGTAAACCAATGTGATGTTCTAGATGCAATATTAAAAATCAAGTCAAATGCTATAGGGCTAGACCAAATTGACCCCAAATTTATAAAAATCCTCTTACCAAGAATACTCGTGCATATAACACACATATTTAATACTGCATTAATGACATCAACTTTCCCACATGTCTGGAAAGCTGCAAAAGTGTTACCGATTCTTAACATTGTTGGACTACAGTAAAGCATTTGATATGGTACGTCACAAATACTGTGCGCAAAGTTAAACAAACTTTACAATTTTTCCGATACAGCAATAAAACTCATGATATCATATCTTAGTGATAGACAACAAGCGGTAGTCACAAATCTGAATTCTCTTCCTTTCGACATTAAATTGTGGTGTTCCACAAGGTTCCGTCCTTGGACCCTTACTATTTTCCATTGTTAATGACCTGCCAAATGTCTTGTCTAAATGTGAAATTGAAATGTATGGGCATAGCAGAATAAGCATACAAAAACTGCCCCCACTCCGATCAGCACCAAAATTAAATATGTTGTTACCATCAATGAGAAACTCACTCTCCTAAATTTTTAGTCTTCTAATCGCTATTGGAGTAGAGTTATGAGGGCGGAAAGATAAATCAAAAAACTCGTTTATCTTAAGAACCGCTTAACCGATTTGAATGGGTTAAATATATGTTATAAGTGTCCACCATAGAATTCAGAAAATTATTTTTGCACATTTTTATTACCAATTCTTAGGCACAAAAAAATATTATTAAAATTTTCAAATAATTTTTTCGAGGTGTAAATCGATTTCAACTCTTATAGTTTTTTGCTGGTTTTTTTCAATAAGAAGTCCTTAACAATGTAAAATTTTTGCAGTGACATCGGGAATCATCTTCATAGTGAATACCAATAAAATATGTGAATAGTTTTACAAATATATTTTATAATATTGAGCACACTGTAACTACTCACACAGAATTGACAGAAAATTTCCCCTTTTTTTCCCCTTTTAAGTTGATTTACAGTGTGCCTAATATGTATAAAATATTAATGAAAAGTACTAAATTAACGTTTAATTATTTTTCACCATGAGGTACACTTGGGATGTGTTTGCAAAAATTATATGTTGTTAGGGACCTCTTGATGAAAAAAACCAGCAAAAAACTGTCGGTGTCGCAAAAGGCTAACACCGTAAAAGAATTATTTGAAAATTTCAATAATTTTTTTTGGGCCAAAGAATTGGCAATAAAAATGTGCAAAAATTATTTTTTGAATTGTGCTGTGGACACTTACAACATATATTAAACCCATCCAAATCGGTTAAGCGGTTCTTAAGATAAACGAGTTTTTTGATTTATCTTTCCGCCCTCATAACTCTACTCCAATAGCGATTAGAAGACTAAAAATTTAGGAGAGTGAGTTTCTCATTGATGGTAACAACATATTTAATTTTGGTGCTGATCGGAGTGGGGGCAGTTTTTGTATGCTTATTCTGCTATGCCCTTTAGTGTCTGAACAACAAGAGTGACCTAACAAAAGTGACTAAAGTCACTGAACATGAAACACTGAAAAAATGTCAGTTACCAAAGGAAAAAAAGAATAAGAGCTAAAAAGAGAATAAGTAACTAAAAAGAGTCACTAAAATAAAGTCGCTAAAAAGGAGTCACTAAAGAAGTCTCTAAACATGAGTAACTGAACAAGTATATCAGAACTAGCGTCACCGAGCAGGAGTCAAAAAAAGTCACTGAAAAAGAAGCATTGGAGAAATAAGAATCACTTGTTTTATTTCAGATATAAAGGAAAGGGCAGTCCAGATGCGGTCATGGCAAAAATTTGCTGGCGTGCAAAACATTTATTTCAAGATGATTCTTCTTCTTCTTCTTCTTGATTGGCCCGATGCTTGCATCACAACCGTTCGACGGTCTCGGCCGCTGCAACCAATGTCCGCCAGTCGCTTCTGCTCCGCGCGAGCTGGCACCAGTTTTTCACGCCAAGCTTGGAAATATCTTTCCGCACCTGGTCGTCCCACCTTAGAGGTGGTTGTCCAACCTTGCCATGTCCCAGTTCTTTCGCATTCCTCTTGTAGACCATTTTTACTGGAGTTTGTTCATCCATACGGGTAACATATCCCAGCCAGCGCAGCCGCTGTTGCTTTATGCGCTTGACCAGACAGGTGTCCCCATAGAGCTCATACAGTTCGTCATTCTTTCGGATGCGAAAATCCTCGCCAACTTTTAAAGGTCCATAAATCCTGCGAAGAATCTTTCGTTCGAAAACGCCAATCGCCGCCTCATCCGCTGATAATATTGCCCATGCTTCTGCGCTGTATTGCAGGACTGGGATGATAAGCGACTTGTATAGCGCTATTTTTGTTCTTCGCTAGCATCGGTTTGCGAGCGTGATTCTTCTTCGGATTTCCAGGCTGATGTTGTTGTCGCCGGTTATCATCGTTCCGAGGTAGACAAAATCCTCTACAACTTTAAAGTTTTACCCTCCCATTGCAACAGATTGCCCAAGACGCGTGTACTTCTGTTTCGAGGACACTAGGTACTTCGTCTTCTCCTCGTTCACCGCCAAGCCCATCAGTTCCGACTGCCTCTCAATCTCTGAAAACGCCATGCTTGCTGCCCGTTCGGTTTTGCCGATAATATCAATATCATCGGCGTATGCGAGTAGCATTACATCTTTATTAAAGATGGTGCCCGATCTGTTGGCATTTGGGCACCGGCGGAGTATAAACTCCATCAGCAGATTAAAGAAGTCACACGATAAGGTATCACCCTGCCTAGAGAGGTTCGTTCCTATTTTGACGGATCTTTAAGTGCTTCTCAACGTCATCATGCAAAGTCACATTTGCTGGTATACCAAGGGTAGACAGGGCTTCAAAAAACCTTGACCTTATCGGTGTGTCGAAAGCGGCTTGTAATCGACAAAAAAGCAGTTTGCCGTTTGCCGTTTGCAGTTTGCCGTTTGTCGTTTGCCGTTTGCAGTTTGCCGTTTGCCGTTTGCCGTTTGCCGTTTGCCGTTTGCCGTTTGCCGTTTGCAGTTTGCCGTTTGCCGTTTGCAGTTTGCCGTTTGCCGTTTGCCGTTTGCGTTTGCGGTTTGCAGTTTGCCGTTTGCCGTTTGCCGTTTGCAGTTTGCGTTTGCCGTTTGCCGTTTGCAGTTTGCCGTTTGCCGTTTTGCGTTTGCCGTTTGCGGTTGCAGTTTGCCGTTTGTGCGCTTGCCGTTTGCAGTTTTGGTGTTTCCGTTTGCAGTTTGCCGTTTGCCGTTTGCTGGTTGCAGTTTGCAGTTTGTCGTTTGCAGTTTGCCGTTTGCCGTTTGCCGTTTGCAGTTTGCCGTTTGCCGTTGGTGCAGTTTGCCGTTTGCCGTTTGCCGTTTGCAGTTTGCCGTTTGCCGTTTGCCGTTTGCCGTTTGCAGTTTGTCGTTTGCAGTTTGCCGTTTGCCGTTTGCAGTTTGCCGTTTGCAGTTTGCCGTTTGCAGTTTGCCGTTTGCCGTTTGCAGTTTGCCGTTTGCCGTTTGCCGTTTGCCGTTTGCTGTTTGCCGTTTGCCGTTTGCCGTTTGCCGTTTTGCGCCGGTTGCCCGTTTGCCGTTTGGTTGCCGATGTTGCAACAGTTGTTGCCGTTTGCCGTTTGCGGTTTGCCGTTGCGTTTGCCGTTTGCAGAGTTCTGCGTTTGCCGTTGTTGCCGTTTGTTTGCCGTTTGCCGTTTTGCAGTTTGCCGTTTGCCGTTTGCCGTTTGCCGTTTGCCGTTTGCCGTTTGCCGTTTGCAGTTTGCCGTTTGCCGTTTGCGTTTGCGCCGTTTGCAGTTTGCCGTTTGCCGTTTTGCTGCGGTTGCAAGTGTTTGCTGATATTGCAACAGTTGTTGTGGTTTGCAGCTGCCGTTTGCAGTTTGCCGTTTGCGTTTGCCGTTTGCTTTTTGCCGTTTGCAGTTTGCAGTTTGCCGTTTGCCGTTTGCCGTTTGCCGTTTGCCGTTTGCCGTTTGCCGTTTGCCGTTTGCCGTTTGCCGTTTGCAGTTTGCCGTTTGCAGTTTGCCGTTTGCAGTTTGCCGTTTGCCGTTTGCAGTTTGCCGTTTGCAGTTTGCCGTTTTGCCGTTTGCCGTTTGCCGTTTGCTGTTTGCCGTTTGCCGTTTGACGTTTGCCGTTTGCTGTTTGCCGTTTGCCGTTTGCCGTTTGCCGTTTGCCGTTTGCCGTTTGCCGTTTGCAGTTTGCCGTTTGCAGTTTGCCGTTTGCCGTTGCCGTTTGCGGTGTTGCTGCGTTTGCAGTGTTGCTGTTGTTGCACGTTTGTCGTTTGCAGCTTTGTGCCGTTTGCGAGTTTGCCGTTTACAGTTTGCCGTTTGCTGTTTGCCGTTTGCCGTTTGCCGTTTGCCGTTTGCTGTTTGCCGTTTGCCGTTTGCCGTTTGCAGTTTGCCGTTTGCAGTTTGCCGATTGCCGTTTGCAGTTTGCCGTTTGCCGTTTGCCGTTTGCCGTTTGCAGTTTGCCGTTTGCCGTTTGCCGTTTGCCGTTTGCCGTTTGCCGTTTGCAGTTTTGCCGTTTGCGCGTTTGCGTTTGCAGTTTGCCGTTTGCAGTTTGCAGTTTGCCGTTTGCCGTTTGCAGTTTGTTTGCGTTTGCCGTTTGCCGTTTGCAGTTTGGCGTTTGCAGTTTGCCGTTTGCCGTTTGCCGTTTGCCGTTTGCGTTTGCCGTTTGCCGTTTGCAGTTTGCCGTTTGCGTTGCCGTTTGCCGTTTGCCGTTTGCAGTTTGCCGTTTGCTGTTTGCTTTGCGTTTGCCGTTTGCAGTTTGCCGTTTGCAGTTTGCCGTTTGCCGTTTGTTTGCAGTTTGCCGTTTGCCGTTTGCCGTTTGCCGTTTGCCGTTTGCCGTTTGCCGTTTGCCGTTTGCCGTTTGCCGTTTGCCGTTTGCAGTTTGCCGTTTGCAGTTTGCCGTTTACTTGCCGTTTGCAGTTTGCCGTTTGGCAGCTTGCTGCGGTTGCAGTTTGCCGTTTGCAGTTTGCAGTTTGCCGTTTGCCGTTTGCCGTTTGCCGTTTGCCGTTTGCCGTTTGCCGTTTGCAGTTTGCCGTTTGCAGTTTGCCGTTTGCAGTTTGCCGTTTGCAGTTTGCCGTTTGCCGTTTGCCGTTTGCCGTTTGCCGTTTGCCGTTTGCCGTTTGCCGTTTGCAGTTTGCCGTTTGCCGTTTGCAGTTTGCCGTTTGCAGTTTGCCGTTTGCCGTTTTTTGCTGTTGCCGTTTGCAGTTGCGCTGTTGCCGTTTGCAGTTTGCCGTTTGCCGTTTGCCGTTTGCAGTTTGCCGTTTGCCGTTTGCGTTTGCAGTTTGCCGTTTGCCGTTTGCCGTTTGCCGTTTGCAGTTTGCCGTTTGCCGTTTGCCGTTTGCGCGGTTGCCGTTTGCCGTTTGCGGTTTGCAGTTTGCCGTTTCGCCGTTTGCAGTTTGCCGTTTGCCGTTTGTTTGCCGTTTGCAGTTTGCTCGGTTGCCTTTGCTGTTTGCCGTTTGCAGTTTGCCGTTTGCCGTTTGCCGTTTGCGGTTTGCCGTTTGCCGGGCCGTTTGCAGTTTGCAGTTTGCCGTTTGCCGTTTGCCGTTTGCACGTTTGCCGTTTGGCGTTTGGCCTTTGCTGTTGGACGTTTGCAGTTTGCCGTTTGCC
>JAEIFU010001905.1:0-55106 GCA_018904235.1 Lordiphosa stackelbergi | reverse complement strand
AGTAAAATAAGAAGGAACTGTTTCGTTTTTCCTCATTTGCTTGTCATAAAACGATGCAGGCAATATTCATGCTTATATAAAAGAACCCCCTTCTGTAGGTTATGACATCTTTAGCCTCTCCCCATCTAGATCCCACCTCATCTCACGCATTTGAATAACTTGACCTTATAGCCAGCTAAATCTGTACAAAATCACCTAGCCAAATAATCTAAATCAGCCATTTGACCATTTACTTTGTACCCAAACAGCACATAAACGAAACGAAACGAAAGGAAAGCTTTTTGTTTAACAAAAACAAAAACAATCCAGTAAAGAATTGGAAAACATTCCTCAGTTGTGACGTTCAAATCGGAGCACAGAGCTGAGAAGAGCAAAGAAACCTCAGTAGGAATCGTGCTATATACCCAATATACATAGACAGCGAGAAAAAAAAAGGAAAAGAAAAGAAAAACTAATAAACAAAACGAAACTTGCCACTAAAAATAGACAAATTGAAACATTTCGAGATGAAAACACCAACACAACGTGAAACGTGGACATGGACGTGCTGACGAACACGAGCAAAACATATTTACATACATATATGTATGTATGTATGTACACGAGCGCCGTTGCCGTTGACGGACCACACGGCGTATGCGTTCCCAGGACGCAATTTTTGCGAGTGTTTTAGTTGTCGCTGTGTGAGTGTATCTAGTAAATGTTAGATACATATCTCGTAGAACAAACACTGCAGACCCAACGAAAACGTTCGTTTTGTGTTGAACTTCTTCGCAACTAAATAGCTTTTGTTTTAAATTTAGAACTCAGTCGGCTGGCTATATTAAACGCATATGAATGTGTTTTTTAGACACACTCACACACACACACACACACAATGTGACCATCTCACTACCAGATACCGAGGTTTTAGGCTTAGAGAGATGCTGACCCATTTCAATTTTCATTTTGCTTTGGAGGAGTGGCATGAAAAATGTTTTAAAAATACATTTTCCATGTCGCTCATAAATTTGGACACAAATATTTCTTACAATCTTCTCTCTCTCTCTCTCTCTCACTCGGGTACTGACTCATTTTATATGATTAATCAATACACACATACGTAATATTTTCATTTCTTATTTTCACTCCTCATTAATAAAAGTCTCGACAGAATTCGCATTTCGCATATATAGACATCGTTTATGGCCAGCTGCATTTTACTATTTGCACTTTATGGACTCTGCAGTCAATTTAATTGGGTGACAAATGCTTACAGAATTTATTTTACATAATTCTTCGTTCGCTTTTTGCACACTTCGATGACTAATATTAAATGATTCGATTTTATTGACCAATTAATAAACAATTTTTGGCATTTTAAAGCGAGCAAATCAAGATTTTTCTATGTTGCAATTATGCATGTGTGATTTCCAATTGAGCCAAGGCAATTAATCAATGCACAAAAACCACACGACGAACTGCTGGACGATCTTTCATCAAGAGATAATTAAGAGAGAAGTGTGTTAACTAGAATTATGCATTCAGAATAAGTTTGGTTTTTCAAATTGATAACACGATTTTTTTGATGCGATTTGTTTTTTTTTTTTTATTTGTTTTTGGGGAGTAGTGCACCGCGACCAATTTTGGTCATGTGCTTCCCCTACTGAGTTTACAGCTCTACTAGCAGCCTATTTCCTGTATAAAAGCCAGGATTTTTGTGGTTTCTAAGTTAGTAACCATCGCAGTGTGCTAGTATACATATGTTCAGAGGACTCCTCCTTCTCTTCACAGTATCTGCAAAGTTGGGTGTTTGTTATTCCCAAATTGTGCATGTGGCTCCACTATATGATTCTTCTAGTGAGATCAATTCTCTCTTATTACTTTGATGTACAGTGAAATTCCTGTCAAAGTGATACTCGGCCACCATTTCGTCTCTGGGTTGGAGGATTAAGGGGATTTCCTTTAACAGCTTTTCAGAGTCTCTGTGGCTTACTGTGGTTTCTACCCACTTCTTCTGCTGTTAATCTAAGCAGTGTTGCTTTTATCTTCAAGCAGATGGTATGGTGGAGTGGTGTTAGCTCTCCATCCATGGATTTAAAAGCATCAGTAAAAAAATGCAGAATATGAAATACGGATATTTAGGATGTAGACAGGGGGCACATCTCCCGCATAGAAATTGTGTGCGAAAGGAGGAAGATAATAAAGATGAGGATGCCAATGTCTCAGCACTTTCACACCAGAACAGCATGTTTAATAAATGCGTTAAATTCTGCGGTATACCGTACGCACTAAAAAGTGCTTACGATTCTTGCTTGGTTCCGGGGCCGCCCGTTAAAAGCCTAGTACGGAGGGCGTTCGAATTTTCCTTCAGCTGTCAAACTCCATAAAAAAATATAGCTTGCAGAATTTTTCCTGCCTATTCTGATGTTTGGTACGCAGAAAGCCAAGCAATACACAAAAGGTATTTTGAGAGTTGCCATATCGATGAACCGTGTGGACTGTATCGAACAGCTGATATTTCTTCAAGAGATATTGTGCAGTCATTTTTTCCTTGTGTCAGTTGTCAAATTGAAATGGAAGGCAAAACTAAAAAAATGGAGTGCAAGACTAAAAATCGTCTGCAAAATTTTAGTTATGACGACAAAAATGCATTAATTGATGCAGTGAAAAACAATGCATGTTTGTGGGACATCACAGATGGCAAGCAACTGGACACCGCATTTACAAAAAGTGCTTGGGAAGCAGTTGGTGTCCAGTTGAGAAAAGGATTGCATATAATCACTTCGTGTGGCTGCCTCATACTCCTGCACTAGACAATCAGGATGGAATCTTGCGCCACGCTTGCGCAACTTGTCATGTTGTTTCAGGGCACGCCCCAAGGCATGAATTGAGCCATCTTGCGTTGCAGCGATATGTGCACCTGAGTGGGATCCTTCTCGCCCTGAATGATGTTCCAAATGGAAATGAAACAATTATGATTGGACTTATCCGGCCCCGTGCAGACCATTATATTCTTGGCAACAGGCGAATCCAATTCTGTAGTCTTGCTCACATTCTTCATTTTAATAGCTGCCACTGCAACTGCAATTGCAACTTCCTCCATGTTGTGCATTGTGCCTCATTTTATTTAAATCTTATAGTTAAGTCAAAATACAAATCAGCTGGCCAATTTATTTATTTTCCGTTTTCGGTATTTTTTAAGGTTATCTGGTCACACTGCCTTTTATATTCCACAAAAAGGAATATCAGGCAAATTTCTTGAAGGAAAATTCGAACGCCCTCTTTTGTCCGTCTTTTCTCGTCCGAAGTTTTTCAAAAATATTTTGGTACAAATACGCTGCACATTTGTCGGAACCGGCCGGATCGGATGGGCTATAGCCTTATAGCGGCCATAGGATCGATCGGGTTGAAAAAAGTAGTTCTAGTGAGAAAAACTTTTTGTTTTCAATGCTATCGCTCCCAAACCTCGTATAAGTTTTTATGCTTTCACATAGTTTCAGCAAGTTTTATGCAAATCGGACAACTATATATAATAGCTGCCATACAAAATATTGGTCTGAAAAAAGTCTTAGTAAGAAAAACTTTTTTGTTTTCAATGCTATCGTTCCCAATCTTGTTACTGATTAATATTATATACTACTATACAATTCTGATTAGTCTGATCCAAATCGGATGGAGATTATAACATATAGCTGATAGGAATGATCGGGCCGAAAAAATGGTTTTTGTGAAAAAACTTTTTTTTATTTTAATGGTAGCATGTTGTCACGTTTCAGTTATAAATGAAAAAGGGCCGCACGGTAAAAAACTTGTGAGATGAGTGACGCCATCACAATACGGTCTTAATTCCCGCAAGTCTATGTCACAAACAATACTTCTTGTATTGCTCTCAGAGACTTGTTAAAAATTCTTTGGGCGCGATTTATAAAAATTTTCATGCAGAAGTATAGCCCATACTCTTTTTATTTTCTTTGTAAATGAAATTGGAAAAATTCAGGTTTATACAAAAATGTATATAAATGCTATTCATCCGATGTCAAAAATCAATGTAAAAATTACATATTGCGATGACTTGAGCCTAGTACGCAGAACGACAGAGAAAACACTTTCGTCACAGTATTTTACATAGATAGAAACACTTTCTGGCAGCACATGAGCATCAAAGCTAAGGGGTGCTTCCCAATTATTTGAAATACTGTGACGAGAGGAAATTTTTGTCTTTCTGCGTATATGGGGCAAAAAATTTAACCATTCCCATTTTCCAAGCTTAGGTCCACGGGCCAAAATTTGGCTTTTTCCAATACCTTTCCTCAACATTTTTTACCTCGTGACAACATTCGTTTAAAACTTTTGTAAATTTGTAAATTTTCGGCGGCCAAATTGTGGGTCCTTTTATCTTGTTCAATTGAAAATAAACTTCATAATTAAAATTAAATCTTTTATGGTGTAATAGTTATACTCTGGACTTTGAATCCAGCGTTTGAGTTCAAATCTCGGTAGAACTATACATTTTTCTTACTGTTTGTAACGCATAGAAGAAAGCATTTCCGACCACATAAAGTTATATATGTTCTGATTAGCATAACGAGGTAAGTTGGAGTTAATTTACTGAATTTTTCAGTGTTGACGCTGAATTTTGGCTTGTGCCTTACGGACTTAATGGAGGTAAGATTTAGTAAAAAATTAATAACGGCTTAAAGGAGTTTAAAAAGTTTGATGGAAGGATTTTAAAGATCGGCTGCTTATAAGGAAAAGAAATTTTTTTATAGCTTTCTTCGAGGAATGAGGGGAACCAGGAAGTGCCTTAGAATCAAAAGAAAGGTTGAAGGTCACAGTTATTCATTTAGCTTACATTTATCACAAAAAGTTCAACTCACACAAGCTCTTTTTTTCTCAAGGTTCAATGGATTGAACATTCTATAAGGACTAGGTCTTCTAGGGAGAATACATTTTTAAGAACAGTCTTAGTGAGAAAGCTTATTGTTCTCTTCCGCCTTAAGGCAGCATCCTTACCCAGCTCAAAAAATTATTATAGTAAGTATAGGTGTATGTATATAAGCGAGTTTAAAATTCATGAATTTGTAAAATAAAGTTTAAAAAGCTTAATCCAACTAAAGAAACATTGTTTCTTTTTGTACCAATTCAGCAACTTTCGACTTAATTTAATTTAAAAGCTGATTAATACTATGTTGATATGATCAAGTAACCCTGATCGGAATTTGTTTCTCTTTGGTTGGTACACAAAATATTTTCAAAACGGCAACCGTGACCAAAATACATACAAATATTCTATAGATAACTCTAGTCTAAATGCATTGGAACTTATCCAAATTGTCGATATAAAAATATCCATCGTCAGGCTGTCGTTGCCGTCGGTCAACGTCGTGCACTCGGTCGGAAAGTGCAGCCCCATTCCCCCTCCCCCCCTCCATCTCTATGGCAAGATGTTGCAAAAAAAATGTGTTTTCAGGTATCCCGTAAATAATGCTTGAAATGACAAAATGAATGAATGCTTCCTGAATCGCGTACGTGTTATGTAAGAGTAAGCTAAAGAATTTATGGGCTCAGAAGTGGAACAATACAAATGAGGAAAATGGAATTGTGACAAGTGCACCCATTCGGACTATGATGGATTGTGGTGGACACGTCTTTAGGTCTGCCTTTCCCTCCACTTGCCAACCAACTGTCATTCAATGTGCATTCTATTTGGCATCTGCCTTCAGGTGCTGGCATGCTCTGTGTTCTCTCTGAAGGCTTTGAAATAGCCCATTGCTTGAGCAATTATTGTACATTTCGGGGAGACCGCAACAAAACAACAAAAAAAAACATCTTGACACTAAAATGCAAAATTGCTTTGCGTCAATGACTCAAATCCGAAAATGTGCTCTTTGTAGAAAAATATATTTGCAGCTGAACCAGTTAGCATGCAAGGGAGAACCATCTAGAACAACTTGTTCTATGGCAACCATAATTAATGGCTACTTAATGCTGATACTATACAGATATATATATACGATATATATCCTCCTCCCAACTTAACAATATAAAATGAAAAACTTGTGTCAAAACACAACGAAAGATTGTTCTTTGTTTTAAATTGTTGAAAATTCTTTTTCGCCAATGTCGCAGATTCTGTTTCAACAGGCTGAACGAAAAATAAAACACAGAAGAAACCTCAACCAACATGATGATTATTTTATATGTGCGAAAAAAAAAAAACTGAAGGAGAAGAGAAGAATATGTTCAAATCTGTATGCCTTTGGGTTTATAAATTATCTGAAAGTTTTATACAAATTTTTTTGTTCATACGAATTGGCATTGACAGCGGGGGCGTGCTGCACTTAAAGAAATTAGGTTTGTTTAAGCATAAGCAAGTCTTACAAAACCCCAAGAAATTATATCTGTTAAAAAAATTTTTCCGACTGTGGTTAAAACAGTGACACTGTGATATAAATATGTTGAAATAGGGCAACACTGTTGAGGGCCGAGAATATTACCTTAAAAAATTTGTATACTCTGTACCATAGGTACAGCCCACGCAATGTGGAAATACCTCATATATCCCACAGTTTTGTGGTAGATGGTTCGTATTTTTTAGAGATACTGAGTAATTAGCATTATTTATCGATTTGGCGAAAAAATGATAAAGATCGGATGAACGATTCTCGAGTTATGATAGAAAATGACCAGTGAACCTTTCCTAATCGGAATTGAATTTCCGTTTGGCACGTGTAAAGAGTGGATCAGTACACTCCCCTGAGAAACACCTGCTTTTATAAAATTTGCTTGGCTAATTTGTTTGCGTAGTAAATTTTTTGAGTGTGACAGCCAAAAAGAGGTGTCATTAGTTTGGTGATGTCGCAAACTGTCTTCGGCAAAGTTATAGCTGACTGTCCGCTGCAAAATTTTTCCGCGAATGTATTAGATAGAGCCACAATTTTTGGCATGTATTTCAGTGTATTCTCTACCCACATCGAGTTTGTATCAGATTTGGCAAATTCCTCCTCCTTCTAGCCGCGAAAAACTGTTAGATCTACATTTTTTAAACTTAATGTATATTAAGTTAGACCCAATATCTATCTATTCTGTTATACCATAGTACAATTTAAATTAATTTTAAACAAATAAAAGGTATTAAAAGCCATAGGGAACCATTACTTGGTATAGGGTTTTCAGTATTTGCTGTAGGGCACTCGACCGCAACACTCTTACTTGTTGTTTATTTTCGAGTACTTTCTTTGGCAAAAATGAAGCCTCTGAAATACCAAAAACTCTTGTGAATAGGGTTTTACAATCTGAAGTGTTCCTTAAAAGTGTTGGACCATAACCATTTCTGTAGTAAATAAGAAAGAAGTTCAGTTGGAATTTATTTGGGAGAGGTTTCACGATTATTTACAAATGTTAGATTTTCTTTTTAAATGAGGCCTCTCTAAGGGCCGTTTTCTCATGTTCCTGTTTTTGCTCAAATCAAAATCCACCTAGATTTTGCAACTAGGTGGTTTTCGTGCAATTGGTTGTCTCATGTAGATTGATTATGAGTTTGGGCATTTGCACTACGGTCACACCGGCAGGTCTGAAAAGGCACTAAAAGTAAGTTGGCAGCCCCTTTGGACTCGCTAGTTTGTTGATATGTCCCTTGCGCGCCAATTTTAAAAAAAAGAAAGCAAGCATTTCACAGAGGAGGAAAATTTTTTTTCGCAAGCACTTGTAACTATGGTTGGAGATTAAGAAAAAGGACTATAGCTAAGTTCACACAGGCAAATAATTTAGACAAATTTTGATGAAAATTTTGCTATATAGGCCAAATTAGGGAACTTTTCAGCCTAATTTGATCAAATTAATTGCATATGAAACCATAGTTTAAGTTTTAAATACAGTAAAATCAATAATCAAGGCAATTTGAATCACATTTTGGCCAAATTAGTTGCCTGTGTGAACTCAGCATAAGCAATGACCTAGGGCAATTAGTATGAGCATCTGTCTCTTCAGCAATGTCTGCAGGTGTCTTGTATACCAAAGGCACATACAATATTTTCAATTTTTGGTTTAATTATTAACAATTCAGATTTAACTGTTTTTTGCAGCAGTTGTTTTTTTATTTCAAAATTTTTTTAAGTGTGACCATATGCGCGCACTCATAAAAATACTTAATATGAATTGTCATGTACATTGTTTTCAAATCAATGAGGATGAAGTACATTGCTACGAAATCCATCTAGATGGTTAGCCTTGAACATGAGCAAACGAAACGCAACAAATCCACCTAGATTTGCAAAAACAGCAACATGAGAAAACGGCCCTTAGAGATTTTGCCGACGGTTGGTTTGTAAATCTCTCGAAAAATTCGTTGGTGCCACAGAACTTCGAGAGATTTCATTTTCTAATTAGAAAATCTAGTTGGAGCACCAGATGTTCCAATTGATGTTCCATCTCTAAAAACAGGGCTGAATCTCTCGCCAAAAATTTCCCTTATTTTAGATGTGGGTTAATTTAATGATTAACTGAAATTTTTTGATTGTGTTATATGTTTTATGATGCATTTTTAAATAATAATTCAATTTTAAGTCGCATTCTCCACCAATATAATGCAAAATTTAAAAATTTGTTGGCGCCAAACATGAGGTATTAGTTTCCATCCCTTAATCCGCTAGCTGTCATGTAGAGGGCGCCACTTCGACAAAAGGCGCTAGTGAGAAAAGAGCTTTGCAAAATCTCTTAACAAAACATTAGAGGTTTGAAACCAACCAAAAGAAATTTCTGTGGCACCTAAGAATTGGAATTCGGTTGGAATTTGGTTGGAAAGAGGTTTCTGAAGTTGCAGATTTCATTTTTATTCGAAAAGACTTGTTAGAATCTTATGGTCGAACTACCATCTCTCGCAAATAATGTATACCAGTTCTAAGTCATAATTTTATAGGTGACTTGTTAGAAAATTTTACTTTTTTATACTCTGCACCAAAGGTACATAGACTATATTAAGTTTGTGCAAAGTATGTAACAGGGTAGAGGAATCATTTCCGACCACAAAGTATATATTCTTGATCAGCATCAACAGCCGAGTCGATATAGTCATGTCCATCTTTCCGTCTTCTTATACTTGCAGGCAGATCAAGTTAACTTTCAATTTTCTGTGGCACCTAAGTATTTTAATTTGGGTGCAATTTGTCGGGAAGAGATTCGACACGTACACAGTGGGCGAAATAATCGATCTAGCACCATTTAATTTAATTGTCAAAGAGTTTGTTACAAAACTTTTTTGTAGTTTTTGGCTCAACGAGGTCGTATTGCATATTCACATTCAAATGACCACTCAGACTTAGGTTTGATTGTGAAGACGGCGAATAACGCTTTGGGGGTTTCAATTTATCACTTCACAGCCTGAAATTCTGCAATGGTTTATGAACGGTTGCTTTTGCTTACCAATTTGATGTCTTAATTTTTTTTTGTTATGAGCTCTGCAAGGTGGCTGGGCAATCTGCCCAATGATCCTCCATAGCAGAGTCACGGCGTTTTTGTTGGAAATACACAGGGTATTTGTTTTGCTTTATACCGTTACTGAAGGTACAAGTATATAAAGTTCGTGCAAAGTATGTAACAGGGAGAAGGAATCATTTCCGACCCTATAAAGTATATATATTCTTGATCAGCATCAACAGCCGAGTTAACTTAGCCATGTCCGTCTGTCCGTTCATCCGTCCGTCCGTCCGTCCGTCCGTCTGTCTCGTATGAACACATAGATCTCAGAATGGTAAGAGATAGCGGTTTGACATGTATGGGACAAATGCTTCTTTTATCTGCACGCAGATCCAAGTTTGTTTCCAATTTTGGCCGCCCCTCCCGCCCGAATAAAAAAACGTCATATCTTCTACAGTTAAAAGATTGAGGATTCGTGACCTTCTAGAGATAGTTAGTAATAAGCAAAATGTATCGATTTATAAAGAATGATAAAGATCGGATGAACGGTTTTCAAGTTATAAGCAAGAGTGAACCAAGCCCTCCCCGCTACCACTAAAAAATGTTGCATACTTTTGGATGGTCACACTAAGGAACGGGGAACACTGTTAAACATGTTTTTCATGAGTAACGGGTATCGAAGTCAGTTAGAGCCGACTTTAACTTACGCTCTCGTTTGTAAATACACAGGGTATTTGTTTTGCTAGTTTTTGAATAGGGGAAACCGTTTTTTGGTTTTATTGCAAACGATATGGCGTGCCGTCCATTGTTCATATTTATAGAGTTTACTTACGCCTTAAAAATGTGTCTCTATTAGGGGAGCGTGGGGGTTGTGATCATTGTTTTTGTTTATAAACAATGAACATAACTTCATAAAAAATCAATATTTTTCGTTCTGTAAATTTTTGTATTTTAGGTAAAAATTACAAAAACTTTCCTCATCACTAGTTTTAAAAAATTTTTTAGGGTTTTATTTTCATATTGAAAAAAATGATTTTTGACATATCGAAAAATTTATGGGGGTTGTGAGCCACCCATCTAAATGTTCAAAATTCGTGTTTTTAAGCCATTATTCTTTATTAAATGAAAAAATTAACAATTTTTCTCATATTCTGAATTAAGAAATATCAATGAAGGTGAAAATTGATTGACGGCATCTGACGTTATACACTTGAAAAGTGTATTATAATTTTGCCCAGAATTGTGCAACGAAGGGAATCATCTCCATTACATAAAGTATATATATTCTTGAACAGCATGACGAGCTTGGTCGATTAAGCTTTGTCCGTCCGTCTGTCCGTCTATCCGTCGCTGTTATCTGTTTCTACGACGAACTGTCCTCCAGTTTTGGAGCTATCGAGCTGAAACTTTGCACAGAGTCTTCTTTTTACTGCACGCTGCTAATATGTCGGAACCGACCGGATCCGTTAACTACTTTTGTAGCTGCCATACAAATGTTCGGTCGAAAATGGATTTTAGTGAGAAAACTGTTTTGCTCTAATATAACCGCTCCAAACACGGTCAGGGAATTAGCAATGTTTTTAAGCTGATCTGCGAAGTTTAGGTCGTCGCTAACCGTTGAATCTAACTTTTCAAGTATATCAAAACTTCGGTACGACTAAGTTAGCTTTGCCTGTCTCGTTTTTGTGACATGAGCACGTTTTGCTTGTAGCTGTTCTTTTTTTTGCCTTTTCAAATGTTTTTTTACTTTTGGAGAGTTCTTCTCTGTTTTGCGCGTCTTGCCATATTGCTCTTTGAAAGTCAAAGACCGACTTTTTTTTCAAAGTGGCTCACAACCCCCATATCTCACTTTTTTTTTGGTGACGTCACATAACCAAAAAGAAATTATTAATATACTATCAACAAAGGCAATTGACCAAAGATATTTCCCTCATACTTACTTTTGTCATTACAAAAAATTTTTGTACAATATTCACAAGTCAAAACTGAAAAAAATTTTTTTTTTAAAAAAAAAATCGAGTTCTGATTCACCGAACTTAAAGAAGGTGTAGACTAATAAGTTGCTTGCCAAAATTATAAAGGAACAAAATAAAAAAATTAAAATATAAAAAAACCCCCAGGGTAACCCCCATTTATATTATCAAGAGGTTCTATTTCGGTTGACATGCTCTAAGTCTTAATACCTAAAAATAATATAAAAAAATATTTTAAATAAACCTCCAGATAGACTCCTAATCTAAACACTACAAAAACATCAACTTAAACTACAACTAAGTTTCAGCTGGAGCATCATTAGCTTTTCTCTATGTGTACTGCCAAATTTGATCACTAAAGTTTCCTTTGGTTATTAATAAGGGGAAATATGTTTTTATTTATAGTTGGCTTAAATAAAAGTTTTGGTTTAGACCTGTGCTTTAGCGTTGTATAAAAAACCACTTAATAACAGCCGTGGACCGGAACTTCCGATTATCGTGGAGATACGCGCTAGAATATTTTTTTTAAATAGCTCTGTTGTCTCTTGATTGTTAAGTGTCCAAAGTGATCTGCGGCCACCTGCGACTTTACACAATATACAATTTCTTAGGCGCAATGTCAGCATCATAGCAAAAGTTGATTTGAGTTTGTCTCAACGAAGATATCCCCACTAAAAAGTTGTTGGCTTTGGAAAACTATTTTTGATACCGTTTTAGATAACAGAAACTGTAGGACCTTATCGAAAAATTTGCAAAGATTTTTCGGGTCAAACCGGTTCGAACCGAACCGTTTTTGAACCAACCGAACCCGCTTTTGCGCTCAAAGAACCGAACCTAAACCGAACCGGTGTGTTGATAAAGCTGAACCAACCAAAAACCGAAAAATAAAATGGTTCGGTTCGGTTCATTCCAACTAGACATTAGTTACCAATTGATTAACCATGCACAGTCCAAATCGCACGCATTTTTGATAGAAAGCGGCGTGCCCAACTGATCTGAAAAATATGGTAAGATATATTTCGGACAACAAACTCTGTAGAAAAAACATAACATACCACTACCCCCAAAGTTTGTATATATCTTATCATTTTCATTAAAAAGCCACAAAAACGGCCAGTGCTACCCATCATATTGTTCGTGTTCTTTATAACTCGTCCGATCGATCCGTATCATCCACTTAACCACTCCTTTTTCAAGGATAAATAAATCTTAATTCTAAATATCTTTAGAAGAGACGAACCATCTATCTACAAAACTGTAGGAAGGAAATCCTTCTCCGATTTTTGCAAAAATTAAGAATATGGTATAATGGAAAAGCAAAGTTCCGGAATTTTGTCTGGATTTACGTTACCTCTGAATCAACCTGTTGAAGAAGGAAAAACAGCTCAATCTCTTGTTAATAAAGAAGATCAAATCGTTAATGGAAATAAAGATAATTCTTTGAAGACCGGGTGGTTAAAGACGAGTTAAAAGGAATAATTTCCCCAAGTAAAATACGTTTTTTTCAGCCAAGCGTTTGATGCGAAAGCGTTTACCTAAGGAATAGATAAGGAATATTTATCGGAAAACCGCCTTTCGCCTAGTGTCAGTAGAACGAGCATTTCTCCACACGAACTATGATTTTATCGGATAAGAGCAATAGCGATGAAACTTTACTATAAGGATATATTATTACAAACTTAACCAAAATCCATCTATTTAACTAAATTTTGTTCTTTAAACCCTATTATCTCTGTTGTTTGATCTCAAAGCAAATTTTAAAGTTTAATAAAATAGTTATTATATAATAACTAAACCTGACTAAACAACCTAAGCCCAACCTAAATAATCTGACTAAAGGCCGATTTCTTTTTCCAGATAGCTGCCTGTGTCCAGATGGTCACTGTTTGTTAGTTTATATGACAGATAGCCTATGTAGTAAGATGTTGAAATCGGCCTCGGGCTGTATCAAAAATACATTTTTTTAGTATGTTAAATAATACAGCTAAACCTGAACCGAACCGAAACCGCGGTTTCAGTAAGCCCCCAAAAACCATTATTAAGAACCGAACCTGGCGGTTTCTAAACCTGTGCGAACCACTGAACCGAACCGGTCCTTGTTTTGAGCGGTTTTGCATCCCTTGATTTTCCAATGGGCTTGCTCAAAACGCCAATGTTCCAGAAGCTAAGACTTTAATGTATTGCGATCATCGAAGATCAATTCGATGTTCATCCATAGATAGATCCATAAGATGTTTTTTACCAATACCTTATTGTCTTCGAAAAAGTGAAATTCTTAAGAAAAGGAAATAAAAATAATTTTTTTCAAATTTTCAGTATATTTTCTAGATGTTTAAAAAAAAAATTTCGATCGGATCGTTTTCGAGCAAAAAATTATTTATTTAAAATTTTTCTCTTTTTTTATTAAAGCTACTTAACCTATTTAAATACAATGTTTTACCTGATTAATAGAAATTCAATAACCTTTCGATTCGATTCATACCTTACTTGACTCCATCTAACGTTTCTGATTCCTGGTTAGGTTCAAAATGTAAGTGTATCTACCGAAAAAAACTTCAACTTAATATTAAAAATAAAAAAAGTAACCTTTAATATTTTTTAGTTTTGTAAAAATTTTGTTTAAATTGTGTTTGCGCTGTTTTAGTTCGCTTTACTTAATAGTTAAATTAGAATAAAAAAAAAATTGTGAATTATTTGTAAATTTTTTTTTCGCAAATTCTGTTTTGCGCGTTTTCAAATTGAGGCATCAGATAAAAAAATGGCACAAACCCCACATAAAGTATTTCTACATGGCTGCAGTTTATTTTTATTTGCTGTTGTACTGGAATGCTTTTTTATCAAATCTTAGAATTTCTTAGTTAAAGTATTTTTTTTTTGTAAGTGTAGCGACAATTTTGTGGCTGCGGGGGTGTTGGGGAGGAGAAACCCTAGTCGATCTTTTACCACTATAAATACTGCTGAAATGTTTCGAAAATTGTTTGTTGTATGAATTTCTGATTCGTATATATAATTTTTGTGGTGTTTGTTTGTTAATTCTCAAATATTTCGAGCGTTCCAAATCATTATGAAAAGAATTTTTACAAAAAAGAAAAAGAAAAGAACCTTTGCCAAAAATATGACAATTTTCAAGCATTTTTGATGGTGGGAAATTTGACAATTTGAAAATATTTTTTGAATTTTACTTCTGTTACCTAGTTACAGAGAACTATGAATCATTTGCAGGGGCTACAGCTAGAGTGGGCGCCCTTTAGTTTTATGATAGTTTTGGTTGGCCATGAAAATAAATTGGCACAGAAGGACGCCATGCAAAGTATTTGAGGTATCTCGTGAAGTTCACAATCTGGGTCTGAAAGACAACAATAGTTCATTGGCAGATTATGACTAGAACAGCTGATGGCAAGTGTCGAACTGATCGTAAAATGATCGCCTTTTAGAAGGAAGCTTCCTCGCATTGATGTGTGCGAGATCAAATTGGCATTGAAGGTGTATAGAAAAGAACCCCGAAAAATGATCACCAAACTGAACTCACACACGCACACAGAGGCAGATATTGAAATGTGAAATAAGTAAAGAAATTTTCTGGGGAGAGAGAGAGTCATTATGGCAAGGATTTACCTGATGGAGAAGAGAGAAAAAGCCCGCCGATGATTTGTCTCACGCAACTAAAGCTCTCTCTCACTCTCTTGTGTGGATCCTGCTCTAAGCGATTGCATCACTTACTCACACAGACACACATGCCCCACAACTAATGCTAGACCGAAAAAGGGAGCAAGAAAAAACCAATGTGAAACATCGTCTCACGCACACGAACACCGAGTGGCCCGCCATGCCACAGAGCTTTCATCCACCATTCGCTGGGGGGTATCAAATTGCCTCGTATAAAAGGCAAGTTTACCGGTTGCACGGTTCAGAACGGCTTTCGAGCGCGTAAGTGCAACACCTTTGATGTGCGATTTCATTTTTGGATATTATTGACCCAACACATTGCGGCACCCAGAGACAATTTGAATGAAAAAAGACTAAAAACTGATATTCTATAAAACTGAGAAAAAAAAGTGTACAAACTATGTGTGTGTGTGTGTGTTTGTGTGAGAAAGTGATCCTGCCTAAGCAAGGATTTGAACAAAACAGTGACCTGGATTACGCTGGATTATTTCTACTACTCAAAAAGCAAAGAAATGAAAAAGAAAAAAAAAACGCCTTTTAAATGGATTATAAAACCTACTAGAAATTATATTTAAGAAAATCTACTAGAAATGAGATTTAAGAAAATTAGTTAGGAAACACCGCCTGCTATTGTGTAATAGAGGAAACCAAACCTCAATTTCAACCTAACAAAAAGTATAAACAAATAAAGTTGAAGAGAAAAGCCAATTTTAGTAGTATTGAATAACAAGACTAAAATTAGATGTTTCAAATGTGGAACAAGATGAACTATAATATCCTATTCGAAAACGTAAAAGTTTTAAAGAAATTTTATTAGGTAAAATTTTCAAATCAAAACTGACTTTATAACCTAAAAGCAATTTGGAAACAAATTTATTTGAATTTTGGTTTGTTCCAAACTTTAAATAACTTTTATCAAACCACTTTAGATATTCAAACTTAATTTCAAAATTGATAGTTTTTAAATTATAGATTAAAGAATTGTCGAATGCAAATATTGGTTTTTAAGATTTATAAATTATTTTATTTTTTAACTTGTTGTCTAACCGTCTGTCGATTTCGGCTACCCAAATGACACTTAAGGTTAGAATATACTGAGGGTTTTAGCCGGCTCGAGGTCAAATAAAAAAACATAGGTCACTATCCAAAACAACATTAGGTTAGAATATTTTGGAAAACCAACTGACCTTAGTTACAAACTTATAGCTAACTCAAACCTATATTCCCGTTTCCATTTTGTTTCCAACCTCCTTACTTCTAACCTGAACAAAGGACAAACCTCAATATAGATTTTTTTAGTTTGTAGGTAGAAATAGAAAATCAATTCTGAACATAACTCTTAAGTTAACTTTCGAAATTCCGTTCTTTTAAACTCTTAGCTATAGTTAGCTCAAGAAGCATAGTTCCCATACATACAAGCTATTAGAAACTTGTCTAGGCATGATTCCTAAATAGTTTTAGGTAATGAGAAGTAGAGTAAATTAACATACACAAATCTTAAGTTAACTTTAACATTCTTCTCTATTACTCTCAGTATAGTTAGCTCAAGGTAGTTCCCAAACATACAGCAAAAAACTGTAAAATATTGCATATAAATCCGTTTAAGAGTAATAAATATCTTACAAATTCAAATTGTACGTATTATATTTTTAACATTACTTCTTCATTACTTTACAAGTACTTAACTTTTTTGGGACTACACAGATCAAATTCATTTTGATATTCACCCAATTAAAATGAACTTATCAAAAATATAAATTTTTTCATATCATTTGGCAAGAAAATAATTTATTTTTGATCCCAAATAATATCTAAACCCAAATATATATAAAATAGTTACAGAATAATACTAAAAATGAAAAATATCAATTTGAAATTTTAAACATATCAATTTGATATTTTTTTCATATCAAAGTAAAACTGACATATACCTCAGAATAATTTATCTAAGGTAAATGGAAAAGGAAATAGTTTTAGGTCTAATAGATGCTTATGTTTTGACTTTAACAGTCAGCTTCTTAGCTCTTTCATTTTCGACAATTAATTTCTTTAACTGTTTCAATGACAGCTTTGAGCAAATGCCTTTACAGGGGTAAGGTACATGTTCAAAAAACTTTGTTTTGTCACAATACTGTGACATATAATTATAAAAACTTTGGCTTTGCTTTGAAGCTGATGAGCTGAGCAAATGTAATTCCATTTCAAAGAAGTTTAGTACGACAATGAATGGAGTAAGCCTATTAGTAAATCTTGTCTTGCTAACTCTGTACCCTGCAGTAGCAGAGCTGCTGCTGATTTAGGGCAGAGAACTTCCTTAAGGTCATAATTTGACCCATAGATGGTGCCCATAATTGATTTTCAAAACTTACCAATAGATGGCACCACTACTGTATTTGACTTTTGGTCATAACTTAAGTATGCTGTGGTATAGTTTGGCAGAGAACTTCCTTAAGGTCATAATTTGACCCATAGATGGTGCCCATAATTGATTTTCAAAACTTACCAAAAGATGGCACCACTACTGTAAGTGACTTTTGGTCATAACTTAAGTATAGTTCATCCGATCTTTATCATTTCTTCAGCAAATCGATAAATAATCTTGATTTCTAAATAGCTCTAAAAGGTACAAAACTTCTATCTACAAAATTGTACGAGTTATGACTTAAAGGGTAGGAAATGATTCTAGAATTTTTTGGAAATGAAACTAGAAATTAATATAATAAAATTTTTGTTCGAAATTTTGATAAAACAAGAAGGGAATAGTAAGGAAATTTAATTGCTACAAATCAAATGAATTTAAATTCAGTTAAAATTTACTTTTAAAAAATATCAATAACTTTTAACTGAATCGAAATTAAATAGTTTTTATAATGAAATATTTAATAGTGATATATAAAATTAAACAATTCAATAATGGACCTAACAGAGTAAATTTTGATAAAAAAATATCAATTTATGTCTGTGTGCCAAATAACAATAGTTCATAACCTGATATTTTCAAGGAAAAGAAACTTAATCCAAATATCTAAAAATCAAGAAATTTAATTTTGATAAAAAGTGTCAATTAGGGAAGCTAAAGAATGAGTCATATAAGTTGGGATAGGACCTCAATTTAATGTGATGTTATCCGACATTTAGTTTTGTAAAATTTGGGCTGATTTTTCATCTTCTTCACTTCTCACTTACAAATAGTAGAGTAAATTGTTAGCTTATCTGGCATACATATTAGCTATCTGGAAGAAGAGAAATCGGTCCTTAGTTAAATTATTTTTTATGTTCAAGAGGTTTGGTTTCCATGTGAAAGTTTATTAGTAAGGCCTAGAGTTCTAGAACTGCATTAACGAAGAAAAAGTATTCTAAATATGCAAACAAAATTTTATTATAAAAATCCATTAAAATTTAAAGAGTTTTTTTATGACTTAAAATATTTAGAAAATCGGGTGTGTCACAGAAACCTCTAGAGGTTTTCGTATAAACGTTTGCATTTCATATTAAAGCTGTTTGAATTTATATGTTAAGGGGCTCAAGTATGCCCGCCTACTAGATTAGATGACGAAAGTTGAGCGATTTGAAACCGCCTGCTCAAAGACAAAAGATTTGATGCGTCGGTTTTCCTTCATAATCTAGTAGGCGGTCTGATTCTTGGCACTTCGCAAATAAAGTAGTCCACGTTTAGTTCGAAGTGCAATCGTTTATACGAAAATCTCTAGAGATTTCTAGGACACCCCTGAATATGTTGTTATGGATAGCAAGCAGAGTTTTTTATATTTTGGGGTTTTTAGTCGGCTCGAGGTCAATGATTTTTAAGTGCTTATATCAAAAAATGAACAAATATTTCAGTAAATTTTACAAAAAGAAAGGTTTTTGAATATATTCTAAAAATTTGGGGTTTTTTTAGCCGGCTCGAGGTCAATGATTTTTAAGTGCTTATATCAAAAAAATGAACAAACACGAGTTTTGGATTTTCCGCTCAAACTATTTTCAAACCCCTTCGGTTATAATCAACTCCACAGCTGACAGCTGAGGATGACAAATCCCAAAGGGGTTTGAAATATATAACAAAATTAAAAACTGGTGTTTTTTTTTATTTTTTGATATAAGCGCGTAAAAATCATTGACCTCGAGCCGGCTAAAAAAACACAAATTCTTAGAATATATTCAAATAGTTAAATATATTCAAATAGTTTGCTTTTGTAAAAAATTGTTATAAAAAACTAATAAAAAATGTTAATATTTATAAATTTAAAAATTGAATAGCAAAAAAAATTTATAAAAAATTATAAAATTTGAGTATTGCGGGCTCGAGGTCAATACTCAAATTCTACGATTTAGAAAGGTCGCTAACTATCAACTTTATAAAAAATTATAAGTTTGCTTAAAACTTGTCCAACTAAACTAAATTTGGAAATGGAAAATTGTGAAATTTTGACTTAATTCATTTAATTTAGTGACAAAATGTTTCAACAATTTTCCTTCCCACAATTGTATAAATTTAAACATTACAAATGTTTATTGTTTAATTTAAAACGAAATCCAAAACCAACCATTTTCCATTCAAAAAAATTGTATAAATATCTTTTGAAAAATGGGTTAACATTTTCTGTTATATTTTTGTACAATACGAATTGAAAACAAATCTAGAAAGAGATGGCGCTAAATATTACTTCATCGAAAGCTTCATTTGCGAAATGCTGTAATAGCCAAATTCGAATTTACTATACAGACATGAGATGATTTCATACATAAATAAAAAAAAAAAAAAAAAAACATACCTGTAGTCGAAATTCTACACACAATTTCGTATATACAAATTTGGTGTTAAAAATAACCACAGACGTTGAGAAAGAGAGAGAAAGATATCTATGTACAAATACCTATACATATCTATGCCAAAGCAAAAAAAAAAAAAAGCTTTCGAATTATATACATTATATATAGAGAGACATGTGTTTAGGTTTCGAAATTATTTTCGAGAATTTTTGTCGGTTAAAAATAAAGCAAATTGTTGAAAAGTTCGCGTGGCGTTCATTGCGTTCTAGCAACTCGGTCGTTTTAGAAGTGAGTTTTTATGTAACCAAAATTGAGAAATTGCGTAATGGGTCCAAATAATATCCAAAAAATTGATTTAAAAATATTGAAATGCTATAAACATTTTATCTCTTTTTGTTTACAGGGAAGTTTTGGGGCTCACGACGCGATAAAACAGAAAGAATATTTCTCCAAAAAAAAGTCCCAAGTTTTATTTCTCGAGTTTTTAAGTTTAAAAGCGAAATCTAGTCAAGATGCCGAAGCCAGCCCCAAATCAGGAGGATGAAGATCCCACCCCATACTTGTTCGTGTCTTTGGAACAGAGACGTATCGATCAATCGAAACCCTATGACTCGAAGAAGAACTGTTGGGTGCCCGACGAGAAGGAGGGCTATCTCCTTGGTGAGATTAAGGCTACCAAGGGTGATATTGTGTCCGTTGGCTTGCCTGGTGGAGAGGTAAAAATCAAAAAAAGAAAAATGAAAATGAAAATGAAATTCCCTCATCCCCCAAACAAAAAATCTCTACCTTAATTTAGGTAAAAGATTTCAAATCCGAAAAGGTGGACAAAGTTAATCCACCAAAATTCGAAAAAATTGAAGATATGGCCGACATGACCGTTTTGAATACACCTTGTGTGTTGCACAATTTGCGTCAGCGTTATTATGCCAAGCTTATCTATGTAAGTCTATGATGGTCAGAAACTCACTAATACCTTTTTCTTTTTCTTTCTTAAACCTAACCTTAACCCTGACTTGAACGACACGAAACGCAAAACGAACTTGTACGTACTTGAAAACTAGTCACGAGACTTCAAGAAAGATCAGCTCCAGCAAGTGAATCCTCCAAAATACGAAAAAGCCGAGGATATGTCTAACTTGACATACCTTAACGATGCCTCTGTGCTCCATAACTTGAGACAGAGATACTACAACAAGCTCATCTATGTAAGTAATTGTCATACCGGTATGGCAATGAGACCCCCCTCCGCAGTTCTATGTTGTTACCCAAAAATGCTTTATCCTAACCCACAATCAATCATTTGAAAGGAAAATCCCCGCTATTCACCTTTTAGTTTTAGCTTGAAAACCTCTAACTAATGCTCTTTAGTATAAAAGCAGTAAACCCAATTCCTTTTATTCCACATTCTCCTCATGTATTTCTCTTTGCAATTTAACCTAACTCTGCATTAACTTTCATTTCTTGTAATTGTTGGCACTAACTTGGCTTCAACTAAACAAAAATTCAAATCAAACAAATTTAGCCGTCCAGTCAGATGAACTTTAAGCTGGAAGAAAAAACGGTTACCCTTTATACACACCACACTCAACACACACACAAAAACAAACACCACTCGAATTGGTAAACTCAAACACTGAAAAAAAGGAAGCTGAACCCCAAGACCTTCATTTGTTTTCCTTACAAAAAAAACTGGTAGACCCAAACCCAACAAGACTGTCACTAAAAACCCAAAAACAAATTAACCTCTTATCAAATCATTTACTAATCTTTCTTTTGATGTCCTCGTCCAGACCTACTCTGGTCTTTTCTGCGTTGCCATCAATCCCTACAAGCGCTACCCTGTCTATACCAACCGTTGCGCCAAGATGTACCGTGGCAAGCGCCGTAATGAGGTGCCACCCCATATTTTTGCCATTTCTGACGGTGCCTACGTCGACATGTTGACCAACCACGTGAATCAATCTATGTTGATTACCGGTGAGTCTGGTGCTGGTAAGACTGAGAACACGAAGAAGGTCATTGCGTACTTCGCCACTGTGGGCGCTACTGGCAAGAAGGATGAGGCCTCCAAGAAGAAGGGCTCCCTGGAAGATCAGGTTGTGCAAACCAATCCTGTGCTTGAGGCTTTCGGTAACGCCAAGACCGTGCGTAACGATAACTCTTCTCGTTTCGTAAGTATCTGGAGGGAAAATGGCATAACTTGAAGAAAATCTTGCTTAACATTTAAATCAAACAGGGTAAATTCATCCGTATTCATTTCGGTCCCACTGGTAAACTGGCTGGTGCTGATATCGAGACCTGTAAGTATTTGATTTTAAATTCCTTAAACTATTTATTTTCGAGGGGTAGTGTAGGTTTTTTAGTACTTGTCGTTATTTCCCACTTTTGATTAACTTTGTCTGGAAGAAGTTGCTATACAGATTTTAAATGATCAAATGATCATGATTATCTGTTAAATTCGTGTGACATTAAGAAATATTTTTTTGTATATTTTTCAAGTAACTTAAGCCGCGATTCTTAAATAAATATAATGTTTTCGCGAATTAACTAGTTGAGAGGTGTCAGCTTAGGAATTAAGAGAATACTTCTCAAGCAACCGCAACCACAAGAAATAGAAAGAGAAAGCCAATTTTTGTTTGTGTGTACTCGCGTCTGTCTCATACACATGAAATCATTTGCAGCCAACAACAAAACCATGCATTAGAATTTGCTTAGGAGAGAAAGAGAACACCTATAAAGTTATTGTAGTACTACGTTGAGGCTTAACCTATGCGTGAAGGCTATACGCTCGGTTATCGCTATGCGGAAAACCACAATGAATATACTTTAGATCATTTTACACTCAAATGGCCTTCCCTGGAATTTATGATCTGTACAATAAGGCAATAAATAAAGCTCATAACGCAACCTAAAATAGAAATATTTCAAAATTTTTCTTAAATTTGGTTTTTGTGTATTTTGTACACAAATTTTTTTTTTTTTTGGCTTTGGTAAAATTGCAATTTTATACAAGCTTTCCAATACTCGCTTTGTCCAACTGCATCTTTTTATTACGCTGTCAGATTCGTTTCACGTTCATGTGTTAAGAACCGACAAGAACCAGAAACCGAAACCCGTTTGAAGGTTAAGCCAGAACCTCAAACCCATCCGAGCTCCTCCTTCTTATTATTGGGGTTTGGTTTCAAAAATAAAGTTTCTACAGCAACACAGAATCTTATTTTGAGTTCAAATTTTTCAAAACATTATACAGTAAAAAAGTACATTCATTTCCATGAGCCATATTTACTTAAATACTGTCACACAGTTCTAACAAGAAGTTAAAATAAAAAAATTTTAAAAAATTCGTAAATATGATGAACAAACATAAAGTCGAAGCATCTTCGCTCAATATTGAAGTCAGGACAAATATAGATATGCCGCTTTTGTTAGAAAATGATTTGGAACCTGAAAAACAGGGGAGGCCAAGAGTACACAGAGGGAAAAAAAGCGTTCAACTTAAAATGAGAACAGAAGGTTCTCAAAATTTTTGAGAACCAATGTTCCAAATGTTCTTGAAATGAGTAAAGTTGTTCTCAATCGGATAATATTTTCTTAGAACAACAACAAAACCGATTTTCAAGAGAGAGAGAGAGAGAAGAGTGAGAGCAAGTTGGCTCTTTTTTGATCTCTCTCTTGACAGCTCAACAAAGCATAAGCAGCCCTCTAGACGTGCATCTGCAAAGCTGTTCAACGGTTGAATTGGCTAGCGCGTCATTCCATACGTTGAATGGATGAGGTACCGGGCTCAAATCCCAGTCAAGCCCGAACAAATTTTTCTGTGTTTTTCTGATAAACTTAAATAAAACGAGTCAGGTGGGGTAAGTCGTTGAAGCGATGTTTCTGATTCCTATGGAATATATGGGTGGAGGGAGAAGCAGCGGGCGGCGCATCTCCAGGAGTCTTGCCTTCCTTCACTTCCAATCAAAAGAGGTATGTCTCCGTTTCCTATTCCACCCAATTGTGAGGAATCCGCCCACACCTGGTCCAAGTGCAATTAAATTTTTTTCCTCAGTTGAGTTTAAAATGTTCTTGAAAACGGAACAAGATTAACTCAAATCATGTTCTCAGAAATGGAACAATATCAACTCGATTTGAGTTTTTGCGGTCTCAAAAAATTGTTCTTGAAATGAGAACATTGCACTACATGTGAGAAATCCCGTTCATGCATACTTTTTGATAACGTTTGTGCTCATTTTGAGTCCAATGTTCTTGGTTTTTTCCCTCTGTGTAGTGTGTATTATATACCTTTAATGAGCACGGTTGTAAGTTTGATTTGTACTGACTCACTCTGGCAAGTGATTTTAATTTTATTAGAATATCTTCTCCGTTTCCATCCCCTAATTTCTAATCTAAACTAAAGATACATTCGTGTCTCATACTCATTGCCTCCCACGATGCATTTCAAGTGGCTGGACGACCCTTTCAAGTGGATTGTCGGCTTTACTGTTGCGAGCGTTCCTCGTCAGTGTCGCTATTAATATGTAACGCTGTTACAAATAGTGACATGTTTATAACATAGGCTGATAACTCAGCTGGAACTCACTACATATGAGATTTAGACTACCTGTGGGACGAGTTGAATGTTATGTTCGAGTTTAAACATTCTCCGGGGGCCTAAAATTGCGACAGCCACTCATCCAGTATATGTCTTCTTACTCAACGTTAGGATCGTGGTCGAGTCTCATGTTCAAATTTGAACATAGTGTAGGAACAACCTCATAGGTGATATCTGTTCTCTTTCTTTTCGAGCGAAGGTCTTGTTTTCCGCTTGGCACTCTATTGCTTTGCAACAACAACTTTATACGTGTTCTCTCTGCTCTTTGTCTTTTCTCTGAGCGAAGGTTTTGTTGTTGGCTGCAAACAATAATCAGGTTTAAAATAAAATAAATAATATCTTGTGGTTTTTGTGTTGGTGTCCACGCAGCCGTAAGCTGATTCTGGACACTTTTGCTGTGAGATAATATAACGACATATTCTCATTTCACAAGCGATATCAATATGAAAATGTTATCCTATAAAGAACACGATGATGAGACAATACAAGAAGAAATGTTATGAATGTTATTGAAATGAGGAAAGTTCAACTTATTTGAAGAGAGAGAAAGATTCAGAAAGATTGTACTGGAAGTAAGAGCAGACGTACTGTGGTTGATATATACATAGATAACGAAAATGCACATTGGAACCCGAATCCAAATTTCCTTAAAAATTAACCCATTACATAATGGATTACTTCTACATTACTATGCCATCAGTATGAAGGAAATAATCCCGAACGAAATAGACATCGTCTCGTGTTTGGCACGATTCGTTGTTTCTGTTTGTTTTCGATTAGTATCGCTCTTACGAAAAGCAGCGGTTGTAAAGCATTACTTTTCCGTCAGGCGTAATGCACACTTTCGACGAAACCCATTTAGCTCTGCGCCGCTGGGTAAGCTTCGGAAGTTCGGTTGATATTCTTGGAAACGAGCGTTTGGCAGGCGCTAAGCGTGAGATGTCACAGATGAGAGAAATCTAGATAATAGATTTGCTCAGTCCGTCTTCGCTCAGGTTCGATTCTCGCTCTGTCTTGCTCTATCGCGGTTGTATTTTGTTTGCTCCAAATGATGGCTGATGGGTTGGAGTGAGACAGAGTGCAGACGGTTCGAGTTCGTGACGAAGACGGTTGTTGTCTGAAACGGAACTGTGTTCGGCCGAGCAAAGCTGCATTCTAGATATTAGATGGTCGTTGAAGATCATTTACAAAGGCTTTGCCATAGCCACGTGAATATTAAGGAAATAAGCAATGTGGACCTAGGATTTGCTGAATGTCCACATCGAAATTTCTCCGTGTCTTTCAGTTGTACGACCGTTACTCATCTTTGCGAGTTCTAAGGTTTTGGGTTAAGAAGAAGGTAAGAAGGTAATAAGTCAGATTTTTGGTTTGGCGACTTCGGTTCGAAACAGGTTTAGCTAATGAAGTCTCTTGTAGTTATCTCTAGTCAGAAAATCTAGTGATTGAATAAGATGTAAGAAAAAGAAGAGTACCAAAGAAAAGGTGCAGTACATTTGTACCAAAATTGGCGACCGTGATTGTAAATAGAATTTTTTACATACATAATACCAAATTATACTTATCATTTCTAATCTTTTTCCAACTCTTTCCCCTTTCTAATTACAGATCTGCTTGAGAAGGCTCGTGTCATCTCTCAGCAATCTCTGGAGCGTTCTTACCACATCTTCTACCAGATTATGTCTGGCTCCGTTCCCGGTGTTAAAGGTATAACCATAAATGCCACCTATCACCAAAATTCATTTACACAATTTGTCACCAAATCCACATTATCACATTTGATTCCAGAGCAGGTTTTTAGGTTCTTTCACACACACACAAACACTGAAACACCTTTTAAGCTGTATACCTACTATTTTCTACTTTTACCATAACTGTTTAGAAATTTGTCTGTTGAGCGATAACATCTACGATTACCACATTGTCTCCCAGGGCAAAATTACTGTGGCCAGTATCGATGATGCTGAGGAATTCTCCCTCACCGATGTAATTGTCCCCATCCAACTATATATATATCTATTACTTTCTTTGTTATTGAGTAATTCTTTGGTTAACTTTTTTTGCGTAATATCTTAGGCCACTTTACCAAATACCAAAAATGCTTAGTTCTACCAAAAAACCACACAAAAAATATCCCAAGAAACGGATACATTGGCAAACGTAGAAGGCTTACCATCAATCACCATCCATACTAACAAAACAAAACAAAAAATAGTCCACTGAGTAGTATTAAAACTGAACTTTTCTACCTTTGCATATACTCCTCCCACAACCAACAAACCAACACCACACATCAAATCGTATAATTTTGTTCGCTTTAAAAATAAACAAAAAAAAAAAAGATTATTGTCTGTTATCGAACAACATTTACGACTATCGCATTGTATCGCAAGGCAAAACGACCATACCAAGCGTTAATGATGGCGAAGAATGGGTCGCAGTGGATGTAAGGCCATACAGAACATGGTTACTTAACATACCTAACTTGTCGTACCTGTCCAATTGTCCATTAAATCATTAAAACCAAAAACATTACAAAACTTGACTCATTTTGTCTACTTTTGATGTTGTGAGAAATATATATATCATACCCGCTCGCTCTAAGCCTAATTATAACTTCTAACTTTTAACTTTTAATCCCAACTTTAACTTTAACTTTTTTTTTAGTGAGACACATAAAATTCTAGAAATGATAGGAATAAGTACAGTTGCACCAACAAAACTCTCATCATACTTTAACTTTGAGAGCTTAAAGAAAGAAGTAGTACCAATATACGAATACGAATGGCGACCGTGATACGAAAGAATAAGTACAGTTCGCATGGGTACCAAAAGTGGCGACCGTGATTGAACAAAACTCTTATAATTTTTCATTGTAATTGGTACCTTAACTCCTACTTTTGGTCCCTGATTAAAGAAATAGTCACAAAATACCAAATAATAAGTACAGAACTCATAGGTACCAAAAGTGGCGACCGTGACTTAACGAAACTCTCCTTATTTATGGCTATTCGTACTTTAACTTCAACTTTTGATCCCTTAATTTGTAGTGAGACACATAAATTTATCTGTACCTCTTTGACATCAACTTCATAAAGAAATAAGTACAGTTGTACCAAAAGTGGCGACCGTGACTTAACGAAACTCTCATTATATATGATTACTCGTACTTTAACTTCAACTTTTGATCCCTAAATTTATCTGTACCTCTTTGACATCAACTTCATAAAGAAATAAGTACAGTTGTACCAAAAGTGGCGACCGTGACTTAACGAAACTCTCCTTATTTATGGCTATTCGTACTTTAACTTCAACTTTTGATCCCTTAATTTGTAGTAAGACACATAAATTTATCTGTACCTCTTTGACATCATTTTCATAAAGAAATAAGTACAGTTGTTCCCAAAGTGGCGACCGTGCTTCAACAAAATTCTCATTATTTACTCTTAAATTTAGTTTACTTGACGCCGATTTACCTGAATTAATCGGAATCTACTATATATCTTATTCTAAAACTTGTAAAAAATCCACACACATACACAAAACTAGAAATGGTATTTCTTACCCAACATATTGGTGATTATCCTGGCATTTGTCAGGGTAAAACACGGATACCCGGTGTCAACGATGGTGAAGAATTTGAATTAACTGATGTAAGTGCTGGTTCAGATTTCCATACGTAAAACCGACTTTTGTAAAATATACTCTTATCTCTCTTTCTCTCTCACTCTTTTTCTTAATCTAAAGTTGAACCACCACTCCGAAACCTCAAGTATATTTGAAGCTTCTTGTATATATGGTTAATTTTCCAGTGTTATTCCGGAATTCTCTTTCTCGCTCTCCTCTATCTGTGCACCTCTCCTGGCTAGGAAGCTAGCTTTGGTTATTCAAATAATTTGACATTGTATTTGACACCGGGTTTGAAATTCGCCTTGTTCCTTGCACACACACAAACACACACAAGACACACTCGAACACTTACATATCCTTTATCTTCTTTTGATGTTCTCTGCTAAAAACAAAATACCAAAATTTCTTCGACTTAATGTAGAAATGTGCTTCCTCTCCGATAACATTTACGACTACTTTAACGTATCCCAGGGTAAAGTCACTGTGGCCAGTATCGACGATGGTGAGGAATTCCAGCTGGCAGATGTAAGTGTCTGAACGACCAAAACGAATGTGTGTCCCCACCAGCGAATCTATCTACACACCACAAAAACACCACAAACAATATTTGTTTATTTCGTTTTTGGAAATGGTTACCCAGTTTCAGTGAATGACGGAAATCCTTGCAACCAGAGCTAAATATATATATATTTAGCTGTACCTAATACAGTGACTTCTTCAAATTTATGGACTGATAATTGTGTTTTATGGAATGTGTATGCCCCCCCTTGGTCTTGTGAAGTGTATAGTGCGATTTGTACTAAGAAAGACGTTATACAAATCGAATGTTTAAATGTAAAGGCCTCCATACAGACATTGAGACCGTTTATCCTACCCGAAAACCACACACCACCCGGCAATCCAATAGCTATCTATCGATTCCGGAATACCTAAATGTAGTTAAGTCTAGGTCAACTAATGTCCGCTTGCTCTGCATGAAAAAGCATGTGATTTTGTTTAATCTTTGAACTAAGCCACACTTGAACCACACAGAAAAAAAAAATTAAAATGTTAAATTGATCTTAATTTGTATCAAAATGATCTTTTTTTCTGCTGTAAACACAAATAATTTATTAACTTTGTTTTTTTGGAGTTTAACCATAAGTCGGGTATTAAAATCATTATCATTTATTCCCCACAACAGCAAGCCTTCGACATCTTGGGCTTCACCAAGCAAGAGAAGGAGGATGTGTACCGCATCACCGCCGCTGTCATGCATATGGGTGGCATGAAGTTCAAGCAACGTGGTCGCGAGGAGCAGGCTGAGCAGGATGGTGAAGAGGAAGGTGGCCGTGTATCTAAGCTGTTCGGCTGCGATCCCCAGGAGTTGTACAAGAACTTGTTGAAGCCCCGCATTAAGGTCGGTAACGAGTTCGTCACCCAGGGCCGTAACGTCCAACAGGTGTCCAACTCCATTGGTGCCCTGTGCAAGGGTGTCTTCGATCGTCTGTTCAAGTGGCTGGTGAAGAAGTGTAACGAGACTCTGGATACACAGCAGAAGCGTCAACATTTCATTGGTGTGCTGGATATTGCTGGTTTTGAAATCTTCGACGTGAGTATATGAAGATGGACACAAAATGGTACTTGAGCTGGTTTTTCTGAAAGAAAAAATCTAGGGGTTGATCTTAGGATGATATTTTAGTTTAGAAGGAAACAGAAAGGTTTTTGAAATTTGACTAAATGTTTAAAGAAAGTTAGCGAGTGACTTCTTAAGGTTCTTGTCTGGAACTTAGTTTCTGAATAGCTTGTAGAATACTGAAGAAAGTAAATCCAAACAGGTTATACAGTTTACTTATTAATTATTTTAGGATCGAATGAAGTGCGACTTCTTGAGGTTCTAGTATTAAATTTATTCTCTGAGTAAATTTTTCTGATATTAAGTTCAGTTGTTGTTAGGATTAACTTCTTTAGACTGTAGCTTGTAGGTTTCTATGGAAAGTAAATCTAAAACTTCGGTAAGATTAGTTATTAAGATCTGAAGTAGTCAGAAGTTACTTCTTTAGATTGAAGTTTGTAAATTTCTAAAGAAAGTTAGTCTTATTTGAATAATTTCTAGGATGTTGGATTAAGTGTGACTTCTTAAGGTTCTAGCTCTAGGTTCTAGGTTCCAACTTCGGCGTAGTCCTTGCTTGATTACCAGGAACTGGGTGAAACTAATGGACAGTAACTTCCACTTCGGTGTACTGGCCTTAACTGCCTATGCCCTAACATCGCAATTGTTTTTGTAAAGCAAAGAGACTATGATATGTCATACGAACACACACATTGTTAGAGCTTGCACTGCCATAAACATTGTGTGGGCCATTCAGGAAAGTTTTAACTTTTCCCAAAGTCTTAACCCAAAGTTTTAACTTTATAAGAACCATGTTCTTATGGATAGCGACCTATGTATTTTATTTGGGATTTTTTAGCTGGCTCGAGGTCAATGTTTTTTACGTGCTTATTAAAAACAAACAAACACGAGTTTTTGTTTTTCCAATATATTTCAAACCCCTTCGGGATTCGGGAAAAAAGGCACAGCGTCCGCTTAGTCAGCTGAATTTGAGTTTCTTTTGCCCAGAACAGAGCAACAAACTTTTAACGCAGCCTCATGTTTTGTTTAACTTTCAAATTCTAATTGAGTACCGATAGAATTATCGATATATACATCGATATATAAACAGTTGACTTCAACGTTTGCTTTGTTGATTTTATTAATTGCTGAAAGTGGAAAAGTTTTTCCCTCTTGTTCTTTACGAACTTTTAGTTTGATTCATTGCAAACAACTTTAAATCAATAACAAATCAAATATGTGTGCTTTAACGACCTTTATGATAATCAAACCATCAATAGTACGCTGGCTCTAGGTCTCGTTATGTTTGCACATAACTTCAAAAAGCAGGAACACAACACACCACAAAGGAGGCTAGGTGGTCATACAGCTGTTTCATTGGTATCTCTACCAAATCATCAGTGACCGCAGTGATAGCTAAAATATTTGACAGACTCTGGTCAGCCCACTAAAGCGATAGTTATTTATCGGTATTGGGTGAAACTGTCTTACCTAAGCTCCGGTCATCTAGCTCAGTGTTGGCCAACGAGAGCGAGGCCTTAAAGTGAGAGTGTATTGCTTCGAATTCTGGCTAGCGACTGATTGCTTTCGGCTCTCTTGGTCTCAGCTTTGGCTTGCGTTCGGTTCGCCCCTTGTGGGGAACCAAATTTGTGACCTAGTCTCAGCCTGATTCCATTTTTAATAAAATTTCAAAAACATTGCAAACTGAACAAAATTTACAGCAAGTTCTAGCAGTCTCGAGGTCATGTATGTTTGCACTTAACTTTAAAACAGGAACATCACAAAACCACAAAAAAGGCTGGTAAACTGTACAGCTGTTTCAAGATCCTCCCAGTCTCATCATCAGCCGTCTTTGCCTGTCTACTGCAAGTCAGCAACTGCCTTCTCATGCCTGCGCTGCTATAACCGCCTGCGAATTCTACTGGGAGGTTCCTGAAACAGCTGTACACAATCTACAATCCTTTTGGTGTGTGGTGTTCCTGTTTTTAAAGTTATGTTTAAAAATAACCTGACCTAGAGACTGCTTAAAGTGGCTAGTTAAAGCTTAGTGTACAACTCAATAAAGGAACCTTAACAAAGCTGCCAAAACAAAAAATTCCATATAAAAATAACTCACAAAACTTTTGACACCAAAGACCTTTGTTTTGTGAGTTATTTTTATATGGAGTTTTTTGTTTTGGCGTTGCTTTTTAAGGTGTATTCTAAGCTGTAGCGTAAGGTGTTTAGTGTTTAAAAAAATTCCGCAAAAAAAAAATTTAAAAAATTGGGAATATCTCTCTGGCTTTTAAGCTAAGACCAACATTTTTCCCAGAGCTCCCAAAATATAATTTCAATGTTGTCTGCTCAACAAAATTACAGCAGAGTTCCCCAACCATAGCCCCTGGGGCATGAACATACTCGTCAAGTCACACCAAATGCTTGCCGAAGTCATGCTTCACTGTGTTTTACTCTCTAAAACACACAGTTACATTTTCGCGCTCTCTTTTTGGGGAATCATGAAGCTCACTTACTCTCTCAACAGAACACTTGATTTTGTTTTTCTAGTGTTTTACTGTTTCTTAGTACTCGATGAGAGAAACACACGAAGCTGTCTTAAGCTAACAGCCTGATGGGAATAGCTTCATTCAGCTCTCAGCAGCTGAGCAAAATAAGCCAAGTGTCAGAGCAAAGGTGTCTTTTTTGGTTGTTCTTAAGCTAAGTTGGGTTTTATATAATGCAGCTTACTGAGGCTCACTCTCAATCCACATACATGCGCAAAAGACACTTTCAGCAAATTCTACGCTCTGCATGCATACACAATTCCAGTCTTTTGAGGCACATGAGCAATCCACATACATGCGCAAAAGACACTTTTGGCAGATTTGATTCTGCGGTATAAATCAGAGGTGCCCAAAGCCAGCTTACGGGTGCGTAAACACCCATACAAATGAAAGAACATATTTCTCAGGCAACAACAACCCCAAGAAATAGATAGAGAAAGGCATATGTCACACTAAGCCAATTCAAATGAAGAACATATTTCTCAGGCAACAAAAACCCCAAGAAATAGATAGGGAAGAACATATTTCGCAAGCAACAACAATCCCAAGAAATAGATAGAGAAACCCGTATGTCACACTTAGTTAATTCAAATGAAGAACATATTTCTCAGGCAACAACAACCCCAAGAAATAGATAGAGAAAGGCATATGTCACACTTAGTTAATTCAAATGAAGAACATATTTCGCAAGCAACAACAATCCCAAGAAATAGATAGAGAGAGGCATATGTCACATAGTAATCAAATTAGTTTATTATTCAAATGAAGAACATATTTCTCAAGAAAAGGGCAAAAACAATCCCAAGAAATAGATAGAGAAAGGCATATGTCACACTTAGTTTATTCAAATGAAGAACATATTTCTCAAGCAACAACAACCCCAAGAAATAGATAGAGAAAGGCATATGTCACACTTAGTTAATTCAAATGAAGAACATATTTCTCAAGCAACAGCAACCCCAAGAAATAGATAGTAAAAGCCACATGATACACTAAGCTTGGCCATAAGCTATGCGTGAAGGCTATACGAGCGGCTCACCCTATGCGGAAAAGAACATCCAAAAGCGCGAAGTGAGTATAGGGCCTGGTATAGAGTATAATATTAGTCTAAACTTGAATATCTTACTAGGATAACCCCATAAGATTTTGATTTTTGAAAACAGCTCAGAATAGGGGGCAGTAAATCAGACTTGGTTTGATTTATTCTCCCCCTCAAAAACAGACTTATGCTAACCTGTCTCTCTTTGGTTAGGCTATTGAGGAAAAGTTTAGTAGCGACTATATTTCTTTTTCATATTTCAAAAGAACACTATTTACTTCCAAAAATATCTATATATCTTCCCAGCATAAACAATTTCTAAAAAAAACTCACAAAAGAGCAAGAAATCAAACACAAATTTCTGTTCACAATCATCCCTTGAAAAGACCAATCCAATATATTATATTTTCTATTATAAATTACTCCTAGTACAACGGCTTCGAGCAATTGTGTATTAATTTCACCAATGAGAAATTGCAACAGTTCTTTAACCATGTCATGTTCGTCATGGAACAAGAGGAATACAAAAAGGAGGGTATTAACTGGGACTTTATCGATTTCGGTATGGATTTGCTGGCCTGTATCGAACTCATTGAAAAGGTGCTTAAACCCTCTCCGACTGTCCTGAATGTGTTCCCTGTTCTTTTATTTTGAAATGTGAAATTTGAAATTGTGTTTTTGTGATTTAGCTCTGAAGTTCTAAAAATTCAGGTAAAGGAAATCGTATGTTTTTTGTTAGGGCATTTTTGAGTCCCAGCACTGTGTCATCGTTTTTTTGTATGAATGTTAAATCCAAAACCCCCCACTTCCATCCCACCCAACGATTAGTACAACGGTTTCGAGCAACTGTGTATTAACTTCACCAACGAGAAGTTGCAACAATTCTTCAACCATCACATGTTCGTTTTGGAGCAAGAAGAATACAAGCGCGAAGGTATCGACTGGGCCTTCATTGATTTCGGTATGGACTTGTTGGCCTGTATTGATTTGATTGAAAAGGTTCGCCCACACATCCACCACCTCTTTCTAGTCCTAAGTCTGCTATATCTGTTCTTAACTGGGCCCAACTCGTCTAGAACTGATGAGAACCCGTGTGTGTATTACTTTTACAGCCAATCGAAACTCCACCCCCAACAAACTCTGACACGTAACTAACACCATTTGAATCCATACTCTTAACTTATATTTATAAACTAATGCTAACCGGCCTTTTGATTGTTCCAACCACAAACTAGTACAACGGGTTCGAACAATTGTGCATCAATTTCACTAACGAAAAACTGCAACAATTCTTCAATCATCACATGTTCGTTTTGGAACAAGAAGAATATCAGCGCGAGGGCATCGAATGGACCTTCATTGATTTTGGCATGGATCTGCAATTGTGTATTGATTTGATTGAAAAGGTATACACAGATAGCCCCACTCTGACCCCAAGTTAAAACACAATTGCAAAATGTGCACCATCTAATCTAGTCTTAAGATCGCCTAGCTAAAACCAAATACTCAAACATCTAATGCGTTTTTGCCACCAGGGTAAGTGCCAAGTACTAAATGTTATTTGCTTCTGTTTACCTCAATGTATTAGCTGCGCCCCGAGACCAAGCCAATGGCACTCACTTGCTCCCCACTTCCTTCATCCTTCTTCTACTATATAGCCCATGGGTATCCTGTCCATTCTTGAGGAAGAGTCTATGTTCCCCAAGGCCACCGATCAAACCTTCTCGGAGAAGTTGACCAACACCCATTTGGGCAAGTCAGCACCATTCCAGAAGCCCAAACCACCAAAGCCCGGCTGCCAGGCTGCCCACTTTGCCATTGCCCATTATGCTGGTACTGTGTCATACAACATCACCGGCTGGTTGGAGAAGAACAAGGATCCCCTCAACGACACCGTGGTCGATCAGTTCAAGAAGTCGCAGAACAAGCTGCTGATCGAAATCTTCGCCGATCATGCCGGTCAATCGGGTGGCGGTGAACAGGCCAAGGGTGGTCGCGGCAAGAAGGGTGGTGGCTTCGCCACTGTCTCCTCGGCCTACAAGGAGCAGCTGAACCAGCTGATGACCATTCTGCGTTCAACCCAACCTCATTTCGTGCGTTGCATCATTCCCAACGAGTTGAAGCAGCCTGGTCTGGTTGATGCCCATTTGGTGATGCACCAGCTGACCTGTAACGGTGTGCTTGAAGGTATTCGTATTTGCCGCAAGGGCTTCCCCAACAGAATGGTGTATCCTGACTTCAAGATGCGGTAAGTATTAGGGGGTAAAAAAGATGGTTCTAACCAAATAGGATTAGCTGTAGGAACTGAGCACCAACTAAGGGGGGGTTTGAAAAAACTAGTGTTGGGCAACCAGCGATAGCATCGATTAGCAGGAACCGTAAATAAGAGAACAATACATTTTTTTTAAATTTTATAATGCAATTTTTATCGTAAAAAATTAATTGAAATTTAAAATTTTTCAATTTATTTGATAAATTTTTTTAAAATGATTTTTTAAATTCTAATTTTTAAAAAAAAATTTCTAATTTAAAAAACTTATGCAAATTCCTTACAGAAATACATTTTTTTAAATGCAACTTTTGTTGTAAAAAGTAATATTTATTTAAATTAAAAAATATTTTAAATAAATTACGCTGAAAAAATAATTTTTTAAATTTTAATATTAAAAAAAAATATTCTAAATTTAAAAATTTTGGAAAATTCCACACAGGAATACATTTTTATTGAAAAAATAAATTTTAATTTAAAATTTTTTAACTTAAACTATATTTAAAAATTATTTTTTAACTTCTAATTTAAAAAAGAAATTTCTAAATTTAAAAAAAATGCGAATTCTTTACAGGAATTCATTTTGACATGCAACTTTTGTTGTAAAAAATAATTTTGATTTAAATTTTTTAAAATTTTTAAATAAAAATTATACTGAAAAAATAATTTGCTAAGTTTTAATATTAAAAAAATTTCTAAGTCAAAAAACTTTTGCAAACTCCAAAGAGGAATACATTTTTTAATGAAAAAATTAATTTGAATTTAAAATTTTTCAATTTTACCTACTTAAAAAATATTTTTTAAATTCTAATATAAAAAAAAATTCAAATTGAAAAATTTTATACCAATTTCTTAAAGGAATACATTTTTTTATGCAGTTTTTATTGTAGAAAATAATTTTTATTTAAATTTTTCTAAATTTTTATATAAAATAATGTAATCAACACAAATCAATAGAGATTAATTACAACAACTTGGAATAGCAATTGGTATGTCCGTACAACGATCGCTGTTTCGAAGATAACCACATCTTCTCATCAGCGGACTCTTGTATTGCATATTCACATTCAAACGACCACTTAGACTCAGGTTTGATTGTGATGTCAGCGAATAACGTTTTGGGGATTCCAAATTTTCCACTTTACACCCTGAACTTCTGCAATGGTTTTTATGAACGTGTTGCTTTTTGCTTACCAATTTGATGTAATTAATTTCTTTTTGCTTATGAGCTCTGCAAGGTGGCTGGGCAATCTGCCCAATGATCCTCCATAGCAGAGTCACGGCGTTGTAAATACACAGGGTATTTGTTTTGCTTGTTTTTCAATAGGGAAACCGTTTTTTCGGTTTTTATTGTAAACACTATGGCGTGCCGTCCATTATTTCATATTTATATGGGTTTTTGCGACCTGTTTTTTGTCAAACATTTTATATCTGGCTGGCTTGAGGTCGGTTGTTGTAATTAATCTCTATTGATTTGTGTTGATTACATTGAATTGTAACTCTCCACCGACCTCAAGCCAGCCAGATATAAAATGTTTGACAAAAACAGGTCGCAAAAAACCCATATAAATATTTTTATATAAAAATTATAATGAAAAAACAATTTTTTTAAATTTTAATGTTAAAATAAATTTTCTAAATTAAAAAACTTATGCAAATTTCAAAGAGGAATACATTTTTTAATGAAAAAATTAATTTGAATTTAAAATTTTTCCATTTTACCCACTTAAAAAATATTCTTTAAATTTTAATATAAACAAAATTTCTAAATAAAAAAACTTATTCCAATTCATTTTTATATGAGACTTTTATTGTAAAAAATAAATTTTATATAAATTTTTCTATATTTTTATATATAAATTATAATGAAGGAATAATTTTTTAAATTTTAATATTGAAATAAATTTTCCAAATTAAAAAACTTATGCAAATTCTAAAGAGACAAACTTAAAAAATTATTTTTTTAATTCCAATATAAATTTTTTTCTAAATTAAAAAACTTATTCCAATTCCTTACAGGAATACATTTTTATATGCAACTTTTATTGCACAAAATTATTTTTTAATTTTTAAATTTTTCTAAATTTTAATATATAAATTAAATTATAATGAAAAAAAAATAATTTTTTAAATTTTAATATTGAAATAAATTTTCTAAATTGAAAAACTTATGCAAATTCCAAAGAGGAGTACATTTTTAATGAAAAAATTAATTTGAATTTAAAATTTTTTAAATTTTACCAACTTAAAAAATATTTTTTTAATTCTAATATAAAAAAAATTTCTAAATTCAAAAACTTATGCCAATTCCTTAAAGAAATACATTTTTATTTGCAACTTTTGTTGTAAAAAATAATTTTTATTTAAATTTATTAAAATTTTTATATATGGGCATTTCCATGACGTCGAACGGGACAATCGAACGCATTTAAATTTAAAAAAAAGGCATAATGAAGCGGACTTTTATTTTCACAATAGGCTTAACCTATAGCTCTTCAATAGCCCTACAATTGGTGCAAAGATTGATTATGGAAAAATTTTTGTTTTCAAGATAATCGCAAAAAAACATGACATTCGCACGGGACAAAAACAGAAGTGGTTTTCGCGGAAATCCATTCAAATGCCGATTTCAGCGAATCCTGAGGCAATATATTAATGCGATAAATTTTAGAATGTAGTGCATTGATGTCCCTTTAAAATGGTTTTAATTTCACCCAAAAATAATTTACAGTTTTTTCAAAATTTAAGCTTAAGCATTTTTGCACGGGACATGTCGCACGGGACAGTTTTTTCCATCATTATATTTTTGTAGTTTCTGCTATAATGCAAAGCAAAAACTTACAGTTAATTGCATTGCCATAGTTTGTCATGGTTTCTTATGCATTCATGTATACCCATTTTTACCATCAGAAAGATTTTAGATAGCGAAATTACATGTAATCTATAGTCACTTTTTTGCAAAAAATTAAGCAAATTTAATGTCAAAATGAGATAAAGTGCGCTAGCACGGCCGTGAAACCGAATATATCCAATTGGGTTATTAGTAAATGTAAGATTAGCCTACATTAGTTTAATTTGATTGTTTCCCCATAAAAATTCGATAAAATATTGTGTTTTTAACCACTTTTAATTTTTTGGTCCAGGTTGACCTTTTGGTGGAAATGCCCATATAAATTATAATGAAAAATTAAATTTTTTAAGTTTAATTTAAAAAAATTTGTTTTATAAATAGCTTATGCAAATTCCAAATAGGAATACATTTTTATTGAAAAAATTAATTTTAATTTAAAATTTTTCAATTTACTTAAAAATGATTTTTTTAATATCCAATTAAAAAAGAAAATTCTAAATTAATAATCTTATGCGAATTCCTTCTACAATTCATATTTTCGAGTTGGCTAATTAAAATCAGAATAAATATTTTATTTGGAATTTTTATCGAAAATTTAACTTTAATTTAATACTTGACCTCGAGCCAGCTAAAAAATCCCAAATAAAAAACATAGGTCACTATCCATAACAACATAACAACATTTAATATAAAATTTTTAAATTTGTCTGAAAAAAAAAATAAAAATTAAAAAAATATTTCGAAATTTAATTACAAATTGGAATACCTAAAAGATTTCATATTTTTGAGCAGGCTAAAAAAATTAATTTAAAAAATTTGTATTATAAATTTAAAATTTTAATTCTACGAAGTTACGGTTCCTAATCGATAGATCTATCGACTCTTTTCGATAGTCGTTTTGTTTTGCCGCACACTAGTTAATACTTAACCTTAACCAACTCTAGTTACATGATTCTGGCCCCGGCCATTATGACCGCTGAAAAGATGGCCAAAAATGCAGCCGGAAAGTGTTTGGAGTCCGTGGGATTGGATCCGGATATGTATCGCATTGGTCATACCAAGGCAGGCATTTACAAATATTCCCTGTGAATGTTTCCACAAATGTTCTCCCACCTCCTCTCTCTCTCTCTCGCTCTGTCTCGCTCTCTCTTGTTCCTCCATATTGTGTTGGGTGTATCGCTCTATGTGTATATGTTCATTTCAATTCCAACAGGTATCAAATTTTGAACCCACGCGGCATTAAGGATCTCGAAGATCCCAAGAAAGCCTCTAAGATTTTGATTGAAACCACCGAGCTGAATGATGATCTTTATCGTCTGGGTCATACCAAGGCATGATTGAACAGTTTTCTTATCAAAATTAAAGCTTTTACTCATTAGGGTGGATGGTTAAATCTATATATTTATATATACAGTCAATAATACTTTGAAAACAAGATGTCTCAAAACGCCTACGCGACAGCATCTTGCCACAAACACAACACATACCACACCAAGACAAAGACACACAAGTGATTTATTTTCTAAATGAAATCTTACAGCTATCAAATTCTGAACCCAGCTGGTATAGTTGGCGTCGATGATGCCAAAAAGTGTGGTCAGTTGCTTTTGGAATCCACCAGCTTGGATGCTGACATGTATCGCATTGGACATACTAAGGCATAGCACAAAAAAAATTACAAAAAATATTCAGTTTTTGTTTGGTTTTCCCCGAACTCTTTCTCTCTCAAACTATTTCTATATCCCGTACACTTTTTTTTGAAAGGGATTCACAAAATCTCTACCACAGCATGACTGTGGTTTTTGGCCCAGAAACAAATATCTATAGCTACGGGGCTTACAAGTTTTTACCCCACCCCCCCCAAATTCCAAGTCCAAGCCCAGCCCTACCACCACTTCACACATACACACACACACCCACACCCACACCCAAACCCAAACCCAAACCTATTCAGAGCATGGGTTTTTGTAGAAGTTTTCCAGTTTCATTTTTTGAGGATCAAAATGTCAATAACCCTAGATGTAAGCTAGTTTATCTTAACTGTTTTGTTATACCTCATCTATATACACACACATTTAGCTACCAAATCCTGAACCCCAAGGGTATCAAGGATATGGAGGATCCCAAGAAATGCACGAAAGTCCTTATCGAATCGACCGAGTTGGCCGAAGATCAATACCGTTTGGGTAACACAAAGGCACGCAAAAATCCACATTCTCTATTTCTGCCGCAAAACACTTGAACAAAAACACACCACACAAACTAAGCAAAAAGCCTAGAGTGGTTCTCTCCAAACCCTTACAAATAAGGACTTTTTCCCCTTACCCAGCACCTATCCCCCCTGCGAAATTGGTGATTTTTTGTGTAGACTTAGTAGTAACTTACCTAGACGTAACTCTACTATTTTTGTTTTACTAAACTTTGAATTGAAAATTTATAAACCCCATTTACCCTCCCCCCTTACAACACCCATACAGCTACAAAATCATGTGCCCCAAGCTATTGGTGGGCGTTGACAAAGACAAAAAGGCCACTGATATTATCATTAAGTTTATCGATTTACCCGAAGATCAATACCGTCTGGGTAACACAAAGGTATATCCAGAGACAATATACTCTTTACATTTCACCGCACAACAACCAAAAAAAAAAAACAAATACCAACAAAACACACCACACTTATTCACCACTAACGATTTATGCTTTTTCTAAAACAGAAGTAATTAACTTAAGCCTAAGACTCGGATTAGTTTATATAGTTTTTTCATAACTCTTTGATTTTATAACCAAATCTTAGAATTAAAATATTTAAAAGTTAACAAAAGTGAAAAACTTTAAACCCTTAAACCACTGTTTTTAAGTGAACTATACGTTTCTTTGGAATACTTCGCCCTTCACCTGCAAAACAGTGTTTCCAAAATATCCGGCTCGAAGGACCTAGTGGCAGCTTTAAGCCCTTCACAAACTGTTCTTAACTGGAAATAGATATGTTTATGTTGGGACTCTTCGTCTACCCTATAAAACAGTGTTCAGAATATCCAGCTCGTAGGACCTTGTGGGAGCTTTAAGCCCTACTTAAACTGTGCTTAACGGGAACTATACATGTTTCTTTTGGGACTCTTTGTCCACCCTGCAAAACAGTGTATCCAGAATATCCGGCTCGAAGGACCTAGTGGCAGCTTTAAGCCCTTCACAAACTGTTCTTAACTGGAACTAGATAGTTTATGTTGGGACTCTTCGTCTACCCTATAAAACAGTGTTCAGAATATCCGGCTCGTAGGACCTTGTGGGAGCTTTAAGCCCTTAAAAAATGATAACGGGAACTACACATGTTTCTTTTGGGACTCTTCGTCCACCCTGCAAAACAGTGTTTCCAGAATATCCGGCTCGAAGGACCTAGTGGCAGCTTTAAGCCCCTTAACGATGTCCTTAACGGGAACTAGACATGTTTTTTTAGGACTCTTCGTAAAATAGTGTTCAGAATATCCGGCTCGAAGGACCTTGTGGGTTCTTTGCCCCCATAAAAATCAGATGATGATTCTACTTTCTAGTACTTTCTAGTTCGCTCTTTTACGTTTGTAATGAGTTCTCTAGGATCACATTCTTATAGAATCAATGCAATTCTTCGCCCCTCAACTGCAAAACGGTTTGTTTAGAATATCCGGCTTGAAGGGCCCATGGAATTCTTTGACTACCTACAAATTAGATGATGATTCTACATGGGAATTAGAAATAGTCCACTTTTTAACGCTTGTAGAGCAGGGCCGGCCAAGTCACACATATTTTTCACACAGAAGCGAGCCGAACCTATGATTGCGGAAATCAATAAGTACAGAAAGCTAGTAACTCGAGTGAAGCACATTTTTCTGTCCTCTTCATTCGGTTGAATAGATTCGTAGCTATTTGAATGTTTTCAAAGACTTAAATTTCAAATAAAAATGCAAAAAGTTGTAAACTTTATACCAAAAAGTTCGGAAACAGGAACAGATGTTATATTACATTCAGACCTGTAGTCACTTCCGAATTGGATTAAACGAAATTGGTAAGAGTTGAAATTCATATCAAGAGAGTCGAATAAAGATTAATAAGGTTTCAAAGTTAAAAGCCGATAACTCTGTCGGTTTTTGGAAGCGATTCCGCGTTATTTGATCGAAATAGCGAGAACTGGTCTGATTAAGTATAAACCAAGCAGAGTTTCGGTCAGCTTTAAAAACCATATTGTAAACCGAACAGTTGGTTTAAAATGTTCATTAACCACCGAACCGAAGCAATATACGGTATTCCCAAGCGGAATTTTACCACCACTACAAATGCTAAAAAAAAAGTGGTTAGTAAATATAGAAATTCATGTTAAGCGTCAGGGTATTTGGAATCTTCTAGTATGATAGACCATCAGTCGAGCTCAGCAAGAAAATTAGAAGAAAATTTATAATTAACAAATTTTTTCTGGCTCTCTAAGCTCTAGTTTCTTGTCCGTTTCCTATATAAATGCCACGTTTCGGCTTTCATCCCTGCTGCGTATAATTCGTTTCTCGCAGCCTTCTGCTTGTGCTTCTAACTGGCGTCTGTAGTGCAAGCATTCCGATTTTGTAACTCACTAAGAAGCGAAGCAGTTGCTTGTGCGACAGAGTGACGCCAGTTGCCAAGAAATGACTCTCAAAACAATGGGAACAGATTAAGATCTTCTAGGAGCGCAACCATCGCTTAGACTTAATGGACTTGCACGGAGTCTTGCTGCATTGTTCACTTCCTAACGCCAAACTAACTTCACTCAGACAAGAAGACGTGATGATCTTGCTTGTTAACAAAAGTTTTTAAATTGATAAGCAAAAGTATTAATATGAAACTTTAATATCAAGAGTATCAAATTAATATTTCGGGTATTAATTTGATCCTTGAAATGTTAATATGACAAGCAAAAGTATTAATTTGACTCTATAAAATAAAGAGTATCTATTTGATATCCAAATGCTCAAAAGTATTAATATGAAACTTTAAAATAAAGAGTATTAAATTAATGGAAATTAACTTGACAATCAAAAGTATACAGAGAAAAAATAAAGATCGAATTCATTTTGATATTTACCTGATTTAAATAATCCTTTCAAAAATATCAATGTTTTCATTTCATTTGGCAAAAAATAATAATAACTTTCTGATCCAAAATAATATCATTTACATAGTTTGATATTAAATTGTTTTAGAATGTTATCAAAAAATGGAATAACGATATGTTAAAAAATATCGATTTTAAGTTTTTGATATTTTTTCATATAGGAGTAAAATTAATTTGGTAAACATAATTTTATTTCTCCGAGTATTAATTTGAAACCAGAAAAAACAGAAGATCAAATTGATATTTTGGGTATCAAATTGATATTTAAGGGTATCAAATTGACATTATGGGTAGATTCAGACAAATAGATTCTAAAAAATTCCTTAGTCAATTTCGGAAAAAAAATTTTTATATACAAAATTTGATCTAAATTTATATAATTTTTGCTATTTTCTTAAATATTGAAAAATTATTAGAAGAAATACATAAATCCAAATTAAAGAAGACGTTACAAATGTAGAAACGCGTAGAAAAAACATGGGAATTAATCTCATGAACCGCCCGTAGCCAAAACAACCTACACAAGGTAACTCAACAATCTTAACACATAAACCACACCAAATTCAAAAAGTTTTCTGCTGAGCTTCTCTTTACTCTTTTGGCTTAAAGTTAAAAGCAGATTCGGAAAGTTAAATTTAAGCAACGACAAATACCTTTTGATTTGAAGGAACATTGGCCGTGTTCACCAGCACAAATCGATAACGAAAAAATCGATGGATCTAGTTCAATTGTTGAAGTGAACGAATGTGAAGTGCAATTATGATTGCTAATTTTTGTGATTTTGATTAAAATCAAAACGATAGCATTCACGCATACCATTTTTACCTTAAAATTTCATCAAAGCGTTCAGCAAGAGCCAATTAACTTTTTTTGATGGATGATGTTTGATGTATGCTGGTGAACAAGCCCATTATGTTTGTTCTGTTATTAAAAAAGTGTCTACACCTCCTTTATCATTTGTGTTTTACTGTTAAACCCAGTCCGAGTAAAGGTTACTTACTTCTAGTCATAGTAATTTTTTTGTTTGTTTAGTCATAAGTCTTAACCCCACCTGCACTTTGTTATACTCACCCCACATAAATGTATCTGTGTGTACTCGTTATTTTGTGTTTTGTTCTATGTTCCATCCTCCTCTATCTATCCCAGTTTGAACTGTCCAAAAGTGTTTTTGAAGTACTGCTTAAGCAAAAAAAAAAAAAAGAATATACTGCTTAGTGCACGCCTGTTTACCTTACAAAAGTGTTCGACTCCAAAGCTAACCTATTTCCTTCAACTATCGCGACTTGACCCATATGTAGGTGTTCTTCCGTGCCGGTGTCCTGGGTCAGATGGAGGAGTTCCGTGATGAGCGTTTGGGCAAAATCATGTCCTGGATGCAGGCCTGGGCTCGCGGTTACTTGTCCCGCAAGGGCTTCAAGAAGCTGCAAGAGCAGCGCATCGCCCTCAAGGTGGTGCAGCGCAACTTGCGCAAATACTTGCAGCTGCGTACCTGGCCCTGGTACAAACTGTGGCAGAAGATCAAGCCCTTGCTCAACGTCAGCCGTATTGAGGATGAGATTGCCGTGAGTATGATTATGTGGTGAACTTGGGGCAGCAGCAGTTGCGGTTAGCAATCTTTTGTCAGGCCTAATTGGATGAGTGTGGGGCAGCTGCAAGAAATTAATTAGGCAACCCTTCCTCCCACGCAGCAGCAGCTGAAATCGATGATTCGATCTGATTTAAAAATAAATGCTGTCATAATCTCGCACCTCGCCATAAAAATACTGGAATCTGCAGGAAACATTTCGAGAGTAACCTAAAAATATACTCGAGCTCGCCGAGAGAGCGAGGCATGCAATTAGTTTGCCAATTAGCTTGCTAATTAAATAATAAAAAAAAATGGCAGGCAGTTCAGGGCGCCATCATGTTGATCATGATGACGATGAGGAGGCTGATGAGTAATTATAACCCAATGTGTGCGAGTAGGCCGCTCGGGCTACACCTGCTGCCATAAGTGCGAAATGATAGCCAGCAAATGCGAATTCTCAAAAAAATATGAAGGCCCCCTCAACTGCACATGCCAAAGGCAGCTGCCCGCAACCATATTTCGTTGGGTGTGCGTTTTGCTGTGGTTTGGTTTGGGTTTGGGTTGGCTTTCGGGCGCATTCATTCCAGTTGTACATTTGACCAGTTGCGGTGCGCACCCCAAAAAAACGAGAACGAAATAGAAAATACCAAAAAAATATATTAAATATGGCGGATGAAAAGAAATCAAAGAAAACGAAAAAAACTAGCGAAGCTACCACACCCACTGCTGTGGAAGAACCAGCAGCAGCAGCACCAGCAGCAGCTGAGCCATTAGCTGCACCAGAGCCAGCGGCTGATACTACTGCTCCTGCTCCTGCACCTGCACCTGCACCTGCTGCTGCAGCCTTAGAAACCACCACTAGTGAAACGACCGCATTTTCTAATCCTTCCCTTGATTCACAGCGTCTGGAAGAGAAGGCCAAGAAGGCTGAGGAACTGCATGCCGCTGAAGTGAAAGTACGCAAGGAATTGGAGGGATTGAATGCCAAATTGTTGGCCGAAAAGACTGCCCTGTTGGACTCTCTGTCCGGTGAGAAGGGTGCCCTGCAGGACTTCCAGGAGCGTTGTGCCAAGATGACTGCCCAGAAGAACGACCTCGAGAACCAGTTGCGCGTAAGTACAAAAGAAAATTGAAAACTAATTGTGAAATTAAGAATAGTAGAATAATAGTAAGAACGAACTAGAACTACTTTCTTCTTAATATTTCAAAAATTTATTTTCTACGCGAAAATGGGAAAGTAATTCAAATATAAAAAAATACTTAAAATATTTAGTATGCACTGAATTCAGTAATAAATTAAAGCAATTCTTTTGGAGCAAATATTAGAAAGTTTTATTGACTAACCGGAAGTAGAACAACGACTTAAGCGTATTCAGATATAAAGGTGAAAATATTAGAAAATTGAAAAATAATTATAAAAAAATTACTTAAAAGATTCCCTACTGAAATCAGTTAAAACAGGGTACTCCAAGAAGAGTGAGCGAAAATGTGACTGTTGTCTCTCTCTCTCTCTCTCTCTCTCTAACACACAGTAATGCATGACTTCAGCAAGCATTCGGTGTGAATAGCCAGGGGCTAGGGGCTATGACTACTCATTACAAGAAGAAATTAGATTTCAAATTTAAACACAGGAAAAAAGGGAAAATATTTAAAATATAAAAAAAATATTTAAATATTCAGTCAATACTGAAATCAGTTCATATATCAAAGCAATTTCTAATATAAAAATATTTAAATCAAAGAAAGAAAAATATATAAAAAATTAAAAATTTAATACCAAAATCAGTTATACGGGAGTGACACAGAAATCACTAGAGATTTCTGTATAAACGTTTGAATTTCCAACGGTAAATTGTTTTACCGTTTATGAAAAGTGAAAAATATATCGAAGGTTGCTAGATCAGATGGTGAATTTGAACAATTGAAATCTACTTGGCTTTGTATAGTCAGTTTAAATTCGCTTTATTTTCGCCATCTGATCAAGTATTGTCCACTCCATATAAATTCAAGCATTTTTAATTTAAAATACAAGCGTTTATACGGAAATCGCTAGTGATTTCTGTGTCACCCTCAATAAATTGCAGCAATTCCTTCGGATCTTTAATTGTGTGGGCGTTGAACTGAATGTTCTTCCATTGGGGATATTTTAGGCCGTCCTCCTTTGCTGTAGTTAAAACATATTTGAACTTAGTTGTTCTCCTACGCGTTTCGGCTGCCTTCTTTAGATAGAAAAGACATTTTTAAATATTTAAGAGAAAGTAGAACAATCCACTTTGAGCAAGCTATGAAAATACTTAAAATATTCAGTTATGCTTTAAAGCAATTCCTAATGCCTTTAGAATTGTGTTCGTCTTGAACAGAATATTTGAAATATTATAAAGAATCTATTTATATAAAACATAGTCGTGTGTGTTACCCACTTATATCTCAAGAAGGGCTGGATGGATTTTTATTATCTTTTATTATTTTGATTTGTTTTGCTTAGATTAGTTTAGATTATTATCCAGATTTAATAGTTGGCAATTGTTCACGGGTAAATACAACGCTCGTCTTTCTCTTGTGCGAAAAATTATGAGCACACGCGCCGGGTGATTAAGAGAAACTTGGTTTGGCCCTTTGGGTCTGTATAGCCAATTACAATTACAAAAAGAACGCTTCGGGCAATCGCTCACAAAAAAAAGTAAGAGACGTTAGGGCCAGTACAAGTAGGCAAAGATCGCTGACGATTTGGTAGAGATTCCAATGAAACAGCTGTACGATCAACTAGCCTCCTTTGTGGTGTGTTGTGTTCCTGCTTTTTGAAGTTATATGCAAGCATAACGAGACCTAGAGCCAGCTTAATATTGATGGTTTGAAATATGCCAATTATTTATAAGTTTAGATTTTGACCAACAAGCATTTTTGCAAAATTTTATTCAGATTTCACAATTAGAAAAGTAAATCGAGCAATTCCGCTTCGGTTTTGATTTTGTGTTCTGAATTGATCAACTTTGCAATCATGAAGGAAAATGGCAGATACAAGAGAAAAAGAATTCCAGCGAAAATGATATGGGGGTGAAATAATTTATATAGAAAAGAAAAAGTTACTTTATGTACATATAGCAACTGTAAGAGTGCGTAATTTGGCATATTTTTCATTTCCACCGACTAAGAAGCATTACTTTTCAAAAAGACAAACTTTTTCGTTTTGGTGTTGCGAGAACATCAATCAATTCCACTTTCGAAGGTTGCGGATGCTGAATGAGTTTAGATTGTTATAGGTAGTTCCGGCTGTCCCCATGTAGCCACACATAGACCTTACGGTCCTTAGTGATTAGATTGTTATAAAGACGGGTGAATATTCGGGTAAATAAAATAGAAAGTCTACATTGAACGGTCCAAAATATCTCGAAAATTCAACAATTCACATACGAGCTGAGATTGTCATTAGGATGATTAAATGGACGGGTTAATAGACAAGTAAACAGACGGAAGTGTAGATCAAATGCTTTAAATAATCACGAAATTTGCCAAATATTATTATGAGTTTAGATTATCGTAAAGAATTACAAGTTGACAATTGCCGATGGATAAAAAGGAGGTGCTTATAATGAGTTTAGATTGTTGTGAAGACAGTTAAACATTCGGGTACATCGAACGGTTCAGATTGTCATAAAGAAGGTTAAACAGCCGGGTAAATAGACGGGTAAATAGGAGGTGCTTATAATGAGTTTAGATTATTATGAAGACAGTTAAATATTCGGGTAAATAGGAGGTGTACATCGAACGGTTCAGATTGTCATAAAGACGGTTAAACAGCCGGGTAAATAGACTGGTAATTAGACGGGTAAATAGGAGCTATGAATCAAACTGCCAAGAAAAAAGACCAGCCAGAACTCTCTTTTGTCGAAACTTGAGTATAGTTCATCCGATCTTAATCATTTCTTTGGCAAATCGACAAATAGTCTTGATTACTAAATATTCTTAAAGGTACAAAACAACCTATTTAAAAACTCTAAAAGAATTGAAGATATTTCCAAATTGGGCGGGCGGGAGTATAAAAATTGAAAGTATATGTCTAGACATTCTCATAGAACATCGAGGTCGTGGGTTCATAGTTACAACAAAATGTCAATATCAAAATGATACGTTTTCAATATCATAATAATGTCGATATTATTTTCTAAATATCCGGGCAACCCTATTTATAAGTTCAAATTCGTATTTAAAAGTTATGTTTGGATGGATGTTAGTTGTAACGTGAGGTTTTATCCAAAGTTGTTATATCATTAATTCGTCGTCTGGGAATTTGGAAGGGAAAAAAGATCCTCTTCCTGCTTTATAAATAACTATTTTATTTAGCCCGTAGTTAAAATAACTTTAGGTTTTTCCTTCGGGTTTTCGTGTAGCACTTAATCGGCTGTGCTTTGAGCGTTTGGGCGTGAGTTGGGTTGCCCCCAACCTCGTCTTTGTCTTTTTCTACTTTTTAATTTCATATCAGTTGAAGCGTAGGAAGGGGGGTCAAAAAAGCACGCATACACACTTGCAGTTTACTGGGGCACACGCGCAACACACATACATGCCCAAAAGACACTTTCGGCAGATTCTGCCCATTAAAACTTAGGAAAGTCAGAGATGAAATGTCATTTCGTTTCCCTTTTTCATTGTGTCCCGGGGTGACTGTTCCTTGCTTACAGCCTATAAAAAGGGACCACTTTTTGCTAGCTCTAATAATCTCTCTATCTCTGTATAATTAAAATTCTAAAAATAGGCAAAGCTTTTTATACCGCCCACCTGACTCAGGGTGAGGATGTTAAATCTCTAAACAAGTAGAAAAAAATATCAAAAATAGATTTAAGCATATCGAAAAAATTAAGAAAAATAAATCAAATAAGTGTAATCAGGCATAACAATTGCTCTGGTCAGCTATTTTGAGCTATGAAAGCATTTGGCTATATTTAGACCCAACACTCATTCTCTCTCTCTCTTCTCTCTGTGTGTCTACATATAGGACATCCAAGAGCGCCTGACCCAAGAGGAAGATGCCCGCAACCAGCTGTTCCAGCAAAAGAAGAAGGCCGATCAGGAAATCTCTGGCCTGAAGAAGGATATTGAGGATTTGGAACTGAATGTGCAGAAGGCCGAACAAGATAAGGCCACCAAGGATCACCAGATCCGCAACTTGAACGATGAGATTGCCCACCAGGATGAGCTCATCAACAAGCTGAACAAGGAGAAGAAAATGCAGGGTGAATCCAACCAGAAGACTGGTGAGGAACTCCAGGCCGCCGAGGACAAGATCAATCACTTGAACAAGGTTAAGGCCAAGCTCGAACAGACTCTGGATGAGCTGGAGGACTCTCTGGAGCGTGAGAAGAAGGTGCGCGGTGATGTGGAGAAGTCCAAGCGTAAGGTTGAGGGTGACCTCAAGCTGACCCAGGAGGCTGTTGCCGATTTGGAGCGCAACAAGAAGGAACTGGAGCAGACCATTCAGCGCAAGGACAAGGAGTTGTCTTCCATTACCGCCAAGCTGGAGGATGAGCAAGTTGTGGTTACCAAGCACCAGCGCCAGATCAAGGAACTGCAGGCCCGCATCGAAGAGCTCGAGGAAGAGGTTGAGGCCGAGCGTCAGGCCCGCGCCAAGGCTGAGAAGCAGCGCGCCGATTTGGCCCGCGAGCTCGAGGAATTGGGTGAGCGTCTGGAGGAGGCTGGCGGTGCCACCTCTGCCCAGATTGAGCTCAACAAGAAGCGTGAGGCTGAGCTGAGCAAATTGCGTCGTGATTTGGAGGAGGCCAACATTCAGCATGAGTCCACACTGGCTAATCTGCGCAAGAAGCACAACGATGCGGTGGCTGAGATGGCCGAACAGGTCGATCAGCTCAACAAGCTGAAGGCTAAGTAAGTAAACCGAAATGTGGGGGCAAAACGCTAGCTTCTTTTTCAGACAAATCCCTGGTCAGGCCAAGACCCAACCGAGAGAACTTAATCCGAATGCTGTTGTATATATCTTTTTTTGTAATCTAGGGCTGAACACGATCGCCAGACTTGCCACAATGAGTTGAATCAGACTCGTACTGCCTGCGATCAGTTGGGTCGCGATAAGGTAATATGAGGGGCGACTCCTCAAGGTGACACACAGATACACAAAAAAACACACAGCATGAACCACCTGATGTCTAACTACCAAAAAAAAATGTGTGAAGGGTTCTCAATTTCGCTTCTCGCTCGCCAAGCCTCCCACCACAAATGTAACCCCCTTGTCTAACCACACCAATACACTCTCTCTGTTAATCTCCAGGGCTGAGAAGGAGAAGAACGAATACTACGGCCAATTGAACGATCTGCGTGCCGGTGTTGATCACATTACCAACGAGAAGGTATACCAACTAATTTACTATGCAAAAAGAAAAAGAAAAAAAGAAAATTTAAAACGCTGCTGTAAATTAAATGCTATCTCCAGGTTATGTAGTCTACTTAATGGGGTAGTCGAGAAACTACCCCTAAATTTAGTTCTCCCTTAACCTAATGTACATATATAACCCGCTTCCACTCACATTTACACTGTACAAAGTCGATACAAATTTTAAAGCCTGTTTATAGACACAAAAAAAAACAAATATTATGATAAATGCTCGACAAAGTAGGCCAAGTTTATTTGAAAAGGATACAAAAGGATAGTTTTTGAGGATTCTGTGGATGATTGTTCGGTATCCATTGGATCTTTAGTGAAAAAAGGCTTATTAAAATATCTATAGAATAGTTAGAAACTATCCATTTGAGCTTATCTCTTGGATCTTTAAGAATATCCAATTGATCTTTTATTAATATCCATTTGATCTTAATCTATCTCATGGATTTGTCATTAATCTATGTATCGATATCTATAGGCTAGTTAGAAACTATCCATTTGAGCTTATCCATTGGATCTTTAAGAAATATCCAATTGATCTTTTATTAATATCCATTTGATCTTAATGTATCCCATGGATTTGTCATTAATCCATCTATCGATATCTATAGGATAGTTAGAAACTATCCATTTGAGCTTATCTATTGGATCTTTAAGAAATATCCAATTGATCTTTTATTAATATCCATTTGATCTTAATGTATCCCATGGATTTGTCATTAATCCATCTATCCATATCTATAGGCTAGTTAGAAACTATCCATTTGAGCTTATCTATTGGATCTTTAAGAAATATCCAATTGATCTTTTATTAATATCCATTTGATCTTAATGTATCCCATGGATTGTCATTAACCACATCGAATCAAGGTATTGAAACACGCACACTTAGAATAAGCTTAAAAAGATTAGAAACATTTGAGCTCATGGATCTTTAAGAAATAATCTTTATTAATATCCATGATCTAATGTTTGTCATTAACCTACCATATCTATAGGCTAGTTAGAAACTATCCATTTGAGCTTATCTATTGGATCTTTAAGAAATATCCAATAGATCTTTCATTAGTACCCATTTGATCTTAATGGCGTATCCTATGGATCTGTCATTATCTATCTATCGATAAAATTTCCTAGCCTACTTTGAAATGAATTTATCATGATACTTACTTTTGTGTGTTTAAAACGGGTTTACTTTACCACTCCGTCCCCCCAAATGTTTTCTCCCCATCTAACCCCCCACCTTTTTTGATTTAATCCTTCCACTAGGCTGCCCAAGAGAAGATTGCCAAGCAGCTGGCCCACACCCTCAACGAAGTCCAGTCCAAATTGGATGAGACCAACCGCACTCTGAACGATTTCGATGCCAGCAAGAAGAAGCTGTCCATTGAGAACTCCGATCTGTTGCGTCAATTGGAGGAAGCCGAATCTCAGGTGTCGCAGCTGTCCAAGATTAAGATCTCGCTGACCACCCAGCTGGAGGATACCAAGCGTCTGGCCGATGAGGAGTCTCGCGAGCGTGCCACTTTGTTGGGCAAGTTCCGTAACTTGGAGCACGACCTGGACAACTTGCGCGAACAGGTTGAGGAGGAGGCCGAGGGTAAGGCCGATCTGCAGCGCCAGTTGAGCAAGGCCAATGCCGAGTCCCAGGTGTGGCGCAGCAAGTACGAGTCCGATGGCGTTGCCCGCTCTGAGGAGCTGGAGGAGGCCAAGAGGAAGCTGCAGGCTCGCCTGGCTGAGGCTGAGGAGACCATTGAGTCGCTCAACCAGAAGTGCATCGGTCTGGAGAAGACCAAGCAGCGTCTGTCCACCGAGGTGGAGGATCTCCAGCTGGAGGTGGACCGTGCCAATGCCATTGCCAATGCCGCCGAGAAGAAGCAGAAGGCCTTCGACAAGATCATTGGCGAATGGAAGCTCAAGGTTGATGATTTGGCCGCTGAGCTGGATGCCTCCCAGAAGGAGTGCCGCAACTACTCCACCGAGTTGTTCCGTCTTAAGGGCGCCTATGAGGAGGGCCAGGAGCAGCTGGAGGCTGTGCGTCGTGAGAACAAGAACTTGGCCGATGAGGTCAAGGATCTGCTCGACCAGATCGGTGAGGGTGGCCGCAACATCCATGAGATTGAGAAGGCACGCAAGCGCCTGGAGGCTGAGAAGGATGAGCTGCAGGCCGCTTTGGAGGAAGCCGAGGCTGCCTTGGAGCAGGAGGAGAACAAGGTGCTGCGCGCTCAGTTGGAGCTGTCGCAGGTGCGCCAGGAAATCGATCGCCGTATCCAGGAGAAGGAAGAGGAATTCGAGAACACCCGCAAGAATCACCAGCGCGCTCTCGACTCCATGCAGGCGTCCCTCGAAGCCGAAGCCAAGGGCAAGGCTGAGGCCCTGCGCATGAAGAAGAAGTTGGAAGCCGACATCAACGAGTTGGAGATTGCTCTGGATCATGCCAACAAGGTAAGAACGCCGCTGCGGTCTCTACTAATGGGTAACCCACTAATCCTTTACTTTTTCCCCAATCTGCAGGCTAACGCCGAGGCCCAGAAGAACATCAAGCGCTACCAACAACAGCTCAAGGACATCCAGACTGCCCTTGAGGAGGAGCAGCGCGCCCGCGATGATGCCCGTGAACAGCTGGGCATCTCCGAGCGTCGTGCCAATGCTCTGCAAAACGAACTGGAGGAGTCCCGCACTCTCCTGGAACAGGCCGACCGTGGCCGTCGCCAGGCCGAACAGGAGTTGGCCGATGCCCACGAACAGCTGAACGAAGTCTCTGCCCAGAACGCTTCCATCTCCGCTGCCAAGAGGAAGCTGGAGTCCGAGCTGCAGACCCTGCACTCTGACCTGGATGAGCTCTTGAACGAGGCCAAGAACTCCGAGGAGAAGGCCAAGAAGGCTATGGTTGATGCTGCCCGTCTGGCCGATGAACTGCGCGCCGAGCAGGATCATGCCCAGACCCAAGAGAAATTGCGCAAGGCCCTGGAACAGCAAATCAAGGAGCTGCAAGTGCGTCTGGATGAGGCCGAGGCCAATGCCCTCAAGGGCGGCAAGAAGGCCATCCAGAAGCTGGAGCAACGCGTCCGCGAATTGGAGAACGAATTGGATGGTGAGCAGAGAAGACATGCCGATGCCCAGAAGAACTTGCGCAAATCGGAACGTCGCGTCAAGGAGCTGAGCTTCCAGTCCGAGGAGGACCGCAAGAACCACGAGCGTATGCAGGATCTGGTCGACAAGCTGCAACAGAAGATCAAGACATACAAGAGGCAGATTGAGGAGGCCGAAGAGATTGCCGCCTTGAACTTGGCCAAATTCCGCAAGGCCCAGCAGGAGCTCGAGGAAGCTGAGGAGCGTGCCGATCTGGCTGAACAGGCCATTAGCAAATTCCGTGCCAAGGGACGTGCCGGTTCGGTTGGTCGCGGTGCCAGCCCAGCGGTAAGTGCGAGACTAGAGGGTCAAAACTAAACGGAATGCTCAGAAAAGAAAATGGAAATGGCTTCCAATTTTCACTTTCGCAAAAGTGAAAGTGAAAAAGGGAAGCACAGTTTAAAATCTCTTAAATCAAATCCAAATACTACAGCTTACAGTATATAGAATTCAAAGTATCTTTATTCAAGAATTCCTTCAGTTTGATTTTAATTTGTAAAAAAAAAAAAAAAAAAAAAAAAAAAAAAATCTTACAATTAGGGGGACTCAACCGAAAATAAGCTGAATCCCAACCATGTTATAGTTTC